>APFE031113683.1:85600-121470 GCA_000404065.3 Pinus taeda
TCGAATTTGAGCATAGAGTGCCACATATGGATGCCTTGGAAGCTTCCTTTGTACCTACACATGTCAACAAACTCATTCTAATTGTTAGGTATAAGTCTAAGTATATTATTTTCTACGTTTTAGCCATAAATTCACTTAAAAATGTTAAGAATTAATGAACTTTGGAAAAGCATAGTTATGAGGTAAACATAATGATATGGAGGTGGAATGGAGGTGACATGAAGGTAAAATGTGAAGATAAAAGTGAATAATGGAGTGAAAATAGGGATGATTTTGAGGCCCAACAACGCATTTCACCTTAAGTGATATTTGAGGCATGCAATGCAATGAGTATCTTTTAGTGTGTGATTTTGCATCACAATTTTGCAATATTAGAATTCCATTTTGAGGAAGGCATCCACTACCTTTTTACGATGTGGCGCTCTTTATTGAGAAAGTGGATTTATTCGAACTTATCATAAAACTTAAGTCTTTTTAGATTTTTTGAGTATTCTCCTAAGTTTATGATAGTAAGTTTTATTCAAGAAGGGAATACAAGCGCTAATTTTTTTTTAATAAGGGTCCCCATTTATTTAGTATTAGTAATAAAACTAAATAAGAAGGGGGGTTATCGCTGGCCACAACACTATCATCTCAAAAAAATCAAAACATGCCTGGTTTTTAAAGCAAGAAATGGCAAGTGGACATGCCTGCAACTCCATAAAAATAGTGGGCTCCTCTCTAATAATCCTTCCTCCTTTATGAGGCTTCCTTTGTTGTATGTTTCTCTCCTTGGAACTGTCACTAAGGATGTCTTCTTCAAACTCATACTCACTGTCTCTTTCCATTGCTTTTGTAACTGTGAACACTTTTGGTTAATGATGGGAAGGGTGAATGGAATAAAGATGAGTATGAAGAGATTTTTAAGGATGACTAGGTGAGAGTATGATGTGTAAATGGGGTTTAGGGAGTGTGAATGGGATTTTAGGAGAGTGGGTAGGGCTTATGGATGTGAATATTTGTAGGGTTTGGGAAGAGTGTAAGTGGGAATGGGGAGAATGTATAAGTGGAATGAGATTTAGGGAATATGTAAATGGGAATGGGATTAAGGGAGTAATGGAAAGGATAGGGTAAGTAAAACAATGGAGAGATGATGAAAACTAGGGTTTCACCCTAGAAGCTAGGGTTTGAATTTTAAAAATTCTAAATACAAAGCTTAGCAATCGAAACTCTAGATCATAAGATAGGAGTAATGTACTTACTTGTTTAGAGGGAGAAACTGAAAATTTGAAGTGAATTGGCAACTTGGTGAAGTTTTGGGCTTGGCTAGGTAGATGCGTAGTGCCTCACACAGGTGCGCAGCAACTCCCAGATGCACAGCGCCCATGTAAATATACACTAGAAAATGTTGCCAGGTGCGCAACACATCCCAGATGCGCAGTGTTGATCTCAGATGCATAGCACCAACCTGAATTTCTCCAAAAACGTAGTGATTTCACTCTTTCGCTCAATGACACTTAAGAAGCACTCCTTAGCTCTCCTTTGGCACTTTGACTTCAACATTAGCATAATGGAATGATCAATAGAGGGATGGGCTTTATATGGCTTTCACTTTTTTATTTTTGATGGTGAAAACCCACTTTCATAATGTCTATCTTCTTTTTCAAATACTCTATTTTTGGATGCTTGATATTTTTGTTTTTATAGGTGGACCAATGCTCAAATTCTTTGAATTTTGTAGTGGCAAGTACTTGGAAATATCATCAGGTGAACAGGAGGATCATGGAGCCATTTATTACATGTGAGAACAATAAAATTACATCAAATTTAAACATGAAATACAAATGCTCTGTTTTCATGTCAGAAATAGTTTTGAGGTGAGAACTTTATTAAGCTTACAAATAAAGAAATTGTAGCTTTCTGATCATTATTTTCATCCTTACGTGTTTGCTGACCATTATTAGAAATAAGCGCTAAATTTTGACCATGGTGAAAACCGTAAGACCTAATGAGACTAAAACATTATGTCATTGATGAAATGAACTGAAAATAAGCATGAATCATTGACTGAAAGGTATGAAAGGAGGTTAGCACTTACATATGATGAGGGAAAAATTAAAATGAACCCTACCATCAGTAGATCCATGACCTAATGGAATGCAACTCATCAGAATGTGACTCCTAGCATGAAATGCAAAAGAGTAAATTTTGATCATTGATGGCAGTGTGAAGACAGTGACACTAACAGGTGCCCCATTTAAAGCTAGAAGTCTAGGATTTCGTAGACCACAAGAGGTTCCCCCACCTTACGATGGAGAATTATATGAAGAGGGTACATTACAAGGAATCTGGTGTCACAACGTTGGAGCTAGTTGAGTGGATTCGTGGAGTGAATCAGTCAGGGTTGTTGAACCTATTGTGCGTGCTCCACTACCACCTCTCCAACATCAAACTCATTTTTATCAAGAAGTTGTTGACCCAGGTGCATGACAGATGTTTTTGATTCAGCGTACTGATCCTGATTATAGATATGTTGATCCATTGGATCACATTATTACCACACTCAAGCTTGAATCCATCCAAGGCGTTTGGAAGAAAGATGAGTGAGCGTGACTAGGCAGAGAAGATGAAGGAAAAGTTCAAGCTAGTTAAAAAGCTGCATGGGTACTCCTTCAATCTATCACCGACCCTGTGGTGAAAATTTCTACACAAATCTTAGCTAGAAAAGTCATGAGAAAATGTCATGCGAACGAGGTTTTGGCGCCTATAATTTCATTGGTTGTAAAGTGCATAGAGGGCATGTAGTTCAATTGGTAACGTTACCTCTGTAGCGCGTTCCTTTAAAATTGTCTTAAGGCTCAAGACAAGAGAAAAACCTTCTACTATGTGTCGTTGTTGCTCTCCATCATGCTATTGGCTTAGGAATTATTAGAGGATATTCCGTTTCCTCCCTTGGAGAAAGGACCGTTGGAGGTTATCCAGTTTGCCTCCCTTTGAGCCACAAAGGATGTCGTGTGGGTCACGAAGACCAGATTTTTGGGTGTTGATGGAGACGAGCCTATGCATGGCCATTAACCAGAAGCTACAATTGTCTCTGACTATGTTCAAAAAATTATTAGACAACGCAGAGTTGAAATATGACTTCCATCACGTGTACATCTGGGCGCAAAAGAATCTGAAACAGAAATGGTTTGATCTACCTTACCTTGCCAAAAATGATGCATCTAGGAAACTATCAAGAACTAACTAACAGATTTTCATTCTCCATCCAATTTGGCTACAGGCACTAGCAAATCCATGGAAAAGAAAAAGAAGGAAGCAACAAATTAGGTGGTCCAACAGTTGGCCAGGAAACGAAGGAAAGAGGTCGAGGTGAAGGATTGGATAGAAAAGAAGCACATTGCAAAGCAGCAAAATGAACATGAAGAGAATGATTCTGAGTGGAATGGTAGGTCACCTTTGCCCCAGGTAGAGGAAGAGGAGCAGTCAAAGGAGGGAAGTGGTGGTCAGGAGGAACATAGCACTCCTTTCTCAATAAAAAGTTACATGGATTAGTAGAAGGAGGGGCCCCAGAAGAAGCTGAAAGCGACAAATCCATTGTTGGATATGATCATAGTAGCAGAAGGTGATCTCGATGAGATCATATATAAGGTGTGCAACACCACAAAAAAATTGTTACAACAATTCAAATAGCAACAAAAACGGGCACTATGTACTATCCAAGAAGATTTGCACGAGTTGCAAATTCAGACTGACAGGATCCAGTTTGGCGCAGGGAAGGTAAGCACCGCACAGACAAGCTTTGCACTAGGAACAAGTCAGGCAGCAAATATGGTCAGATCAATGGATCTCCAAGAAGTTGCACTACCAAAAGGCTCATTGTGCATGGAAGTGGTCGATGACAAGGTCATCGTGAGTTCTCTCAAGAACATCGGCCTCAACCTCGCAGTGCTGCCCAATGAATATCTTCACACACTGCAGTCAGGTGTGATAGTGGAGCTAAGGATGTAGGAGGAGTGTGCCCTTAGTTTGATCAATGAATATCGCGTGAACAATGAGTAGATGTTCACCAAAAATACAAAGGCTCTAAAAGCAAAAGAAACAATCCAAGCACATAGTGATGAGCCTCATTATTAGGTAACTATATGGACCTTAATACATATCCAAGCTGATTAAAATCAACTCTTCTTATAGCTTCATACATTTTTTAATCATATTTTTCTTAATGAGATGAGTAAAAGTAAGATGTATGTCCAGTGGTCTAATGTGCAATGATTGCAGGTTTTTGAGAGAAATCAGGGCAATTTTGGCTAATTAAGGGCAGAAAATCGAATAAGACAAGGAGGAGATATTATAGGAGATAGATCCTCCTCATTAAATCCTCACTCATTCAAATATTCCTCAATCAAATCACAATAGCTTAGAGTTGCAAGTAGTCAAGTCATGGAGATCATGGGCAGCTGAGCCAGTGAGAGTTAAGAGCCAGTTCATCTTGAGTTTGGGAGCCAATCCTCCGTATATTTAAGGAAGTCATTGGAGAATTCACTTTTATAAATAAGAAGGCCTACAGCCACATTAGGATTTAGATTTTTTATGTAAGAGCACTAAGCATTTTCAAGTTCAAGCTTTGTGGAAAAAAATTGTTATGTAATTTTTCTGATATGATAATGAGAATGAGAATTTCCTTGATCAAGCACTGAGTTGACTTAGAGGGCTGAATATCTTGGGTTAGTTCCCAACCCAAGAAGAAAATTCCCCTCTTCGTATACTGATATGTTTAGGTTATTTCATAGATAAGGTGTTGAATTGGTTTTAGCATTGTTTCATTGCAAGTAGTAGTAAATTTGATTAGTTTGCTTCCATTTGTGCATAGATTCACCAGTAGTTTACAGAGGTAAAGGAATACCAAAAAGGCTAATAGTAGGTGGATTTTTCCTCACTCCTCCCTTTAGGGACCATGGTTTGAGGGAAAACTCCTATTTAGCCCCAAAAAGACAGAATCCTAATTTCTTATGGAATTTAGTGTTTTCTACTACTTAGGCCAACATATTTTCAGTTTTCAAAGATATGTTTCAATTGTCATTTCTGATATCTTCATCTTTTTATTGTATCTCATGGTGTTTCACAATCTTTTGCAAGTATTTCCATTCATGAACTAGGCAACTAAATAATGAAATTTTGTTTTCTTAAGTTGATTAGAAATCCTCCTTTTTTGGTATGATTCATGGTTAAATGCCAGTAATGTATGTATTGCAGGAGTTTCAATAGTGTAGGAAGATCTCATTCTAGCAACTACAGCCTCATCTCATCCACCCATGATTACCAAAAGCCACCATGTCCCTCAACCAATTCATCATTCCATAAGAACAACTTTTCGGGCTTGTTGAGCAAATCTAGCCATCTTACAAACTTTGTTTTGAGCTCTGAAGAAGTCCTAGCCACTCCCTTGCCCTATTTGTTCCATTATTCACCTTCGCTAAGCCCTATACCACCTTCAAAATCACTCCTATTTCTCTTGGCTGGATCCAGTAGGAATACAAGGGATCCTGTAGGAACATTAGGACATCCTGTAGGAAGCATTAGGACATCTTGTAGGATGACCTGTAGTGGACTGTTTTGATTCCAATTTGTGAAAAAAAAATCTAGGAAGATAGGAGCAGATCCATAGTTGCCTCTGATACCGTCTGACATTCCATCACCATCTCTAACCCACCTGCCACATCACCAAGAATATTTAGCATTCACATTTTTGGAAAAAAGTACAAAAAAGGAAAAAGGAGTTATTGTGTTCATTCATATGCACGACATTAGAATGTTTGGTTAATTCAGATTGCATGCCTAGGACGGTTAGGATTACACACATGTTAGCTTAGAATACTTCTCAAGCAAGATTCCTCTTAGCAATTAGTTAGATGAGTGGTGTGTTTAAAGTATTGATTTCAATCATTCCTTATTGTAGTAGACAATATTTCAATTCCCCCAATCAGTTCAAAATTAAGCTTCCTCCATTGGTATTCAAACTTCTTCTAAATCAATAGAAGGATGGTTTGAGAAACCATAGTTTTGTATCTCTAGCTCAATAGTGACAAAGAGTGGACCCATTGCATCTACTTATTTATACAACACTGTCACCTCCAAGTTTGTATGAACCACGGGTTGCTAAAGTAAAGCTGGTAGCCCTAGGAGTTGCGGCATGCTTGTTGCAATACTGGTGCTCATCAATTTTTGGCACCGTTTCCAGGGAAATGCCTGAGTAAGATGTGATTTTTGCTTTCTTTCTTCCATTTCTTATCTCTTTCATTATGTTATTAGCTTAACTTCTGCAAGAGTAATTGTAAGTTGGTTTTCATTCTTTTCCATTCTACAAGTGAGATTTCATTCAACAATTAGTATCAATTCAGTTTGTTATCTCAATTCTACAATTAGTCTCAAAGCTTGAAAAAAACACAAAAGAAAACAAAAAAAATATTTCATGCCTCATAGGAATAGGGATTACTTAGGAAAATTTCTTCCAAATACCCCTACCACTTCAAACGACCAACCTTCCCTCTTACTGGGTGGCTGTGAATTGGAAGACACCTTAGGCAATTTTTGAAGAGCCTACATAGGGAAAAGAAGAAGGAGAACCCATTTGATCTGACCTAATGGCCGAAAATAGGAATGAAGGAGGAGATAGTGAAAGAATTGAGGGTACTTTTCCCATAAGAGAAACCAATGGGGATGCCAAGATGAAAAACATAAGCCCCTCTGCTCTTCCTCACTTCCATGGCTCGACCTCAAAAGATCAAGATACTTTCTTATTTGAGTTCATTGTCATATACATAACTTATGATTACACCACTGATGATGAGAGGTTGAAATTATTCCCATCCACTCTCAAGGATGCAACTTTGTCCAAAGACACTAAACAGGAAATTTTTAGAATGACCTTGGGCATGATGAATCCTTGGAGGATTATGAGGAAATATTCTAGCTTAGCTGTAAAAGGGCCAGGTGCACACTTGACCCTAAGTCACTAAAGCTAGCCCTACTCAGAGGGGTAATGGAAGATCTTTTGGATACCCTAAACCTGCTAGAAGGTGGGGACATCTACCAGCTACCTTATGAAGATATCAAGACTGCCTTTAAGAATCATTTTAAGGCAACTAGGAAAGAGGCTAAGGATATTCAACCAGTGGTCAGCTCATCCTCTTCCAACACATCCATAAAAGGTGAAATTGTAAATATGTTGGATGGTTTCAAGAGTGAAATGCTACAAGCCCTCACCCTACATATGGACACTATGCACATCAAGAGAAAGCAAGAAGAAGCAGGGAGAGTACTAGCTATCTTTTGCCCTAGATGCATAAGGAAGCCTCCAAGGAATGAATGTCCATTAAACCTTATAGAAACCTACTATGTCTGTGAAGAAAACCACTCCACAGACAAGTACCCTTCTATACCTAGAGTAAAAGTTGTGTATCAGGGAACTGAGGGGGTGACTGAACAACTCTGCCACATAAATCAAAGGAGACCTCATGGGCCTTGACCATACCAATAGGGCATGCAACGGTCATCCTATGCATATTAAAACCATAACCAAAACACATCCATTCCCTCCTAGTGGTCCCCTACTTATCACTCCTGGTCTACACCTTCTCCTTGGTCTTTTGCAGCTCAGTACCATCCCCAGCCGACCACCCAGTCATTTCAGCCATATACTCCTCCACGACTTAGTGGAATGCAATACCCCAGGGGTGGAGGCCCCCATACAACAACACTCCAAGTTTATTGCCTTCACGTCCTACTCAACCACAAATTTTAAACCCTACTCCACCTAAACAACCTAAGATGCTTGCCCATCCAAATATGAACCCAAACAACAGACAAGAACAACAGGTATACAGTGGAGAGACATCCTACCCTACTTATGTTGTGGAAATTCAGGAAATTAACCTAAGGTCTGGGAGAGTGCTCCTGGACAACAAACCTCCAGCTCCACCTAGGGAGAATGAGGAGGAAAGAGAGGAAAGTATGCCTAGAGTGGATCCACCACCCTTTTTTGAAATATTAACTCATCCAGTCCAGCCTACCCTAGAAGAGAATGAAATTCTAGGTGAATTGAAAAATATATGTTTCGAAATTCCACTTCTCCAAGATATTAAGGATGTACCTATTTATAGAAAACTTATTAAAGGGAAGTGTTTCAAACATCCATGGAGGAAAAAAAGAGACACCCCTACCATTAATTTCATTGGAGAGCTAGCTGACTTAATGCTTGGGTAGGTAATTTTCCCGAAGTATTTAGACCCTGGAATCCCCGTAGTAGATGTGCGCATCAATGGTGGCATTGTCCCACACAGCTTGATTGATCTTGGGGCTTCCATTAATGTGATGACTTAGGACACCATGCTCAAGCTAAATCTCCAGGGTTCATTAAGAGAGACCACAACAATCTTGCAGCTTGCAGACTGATCCACAGTAGCCCCTGAGGGGATTGCTAAGGATGTGATGGTCTCCATTGACTCTTGGGAGTACCCTACAAACTTCCTAGTTCTCCAACCTAAGGTCAAGTTTAATGGTTATCCTCTCATACTTGGGAGGCCGTGGTTAGCCACTGTCGATGCCTACATCAGCTGCAGGGTTAGAAATATGACCATAAACAATGGGTGTATGTTTAAGAAATTGGTCTTTTACCTTCATTCTCAGCCATATTTAGAACATGATTTACCTTTATGGTTAGAAGAGGAGGAAGAAGATGAAGTCTACTGAGCCCAACTCTATACCCTAGAAGCTGCCATAGAAGGAGGACAACCAGATGAAGGTGATTTGATTGAACACATACTCCAAAATCCAACTCCCAACACCTCATCCTTAGAGGAAGCAGTAAAGGAAACCAAGAGCAACCATCAGATTGATCTATGCTTAGCTAATTCAAACCCTACTCAAGTCAAGACAATAGAATTCAGCCCTGAAACAACTTTGAAAATCAACCCCTCTCTTTCTGTACACCAAGAAGAAGATTTGTGCAACATGCTAATGGAACATTTGGATGCCTTCGCTTGGAATTACAAAGGAATGAATGGAGTGCACCCCTTGGTGTGTAATCACCACATTTATATTAAAGAAGGATGCAAACCAGTCTGACAACCCCAAAGGAGAATGAATCCATCTCTCAAGGATATAGTCAAAGAAGAACTGCAAAAGCTATTGGATGCATGATCCATTTACCCTATCTCGAACAGTGAGTGGGCTTCTCCTTTGGTGTTGGTTCCAAAGAGAAATGGTAAGTGGAGGATTTTTGTCGATTACAGAGGGATAAACAAAGCAACAAAGAAGGATCATTTCCCTCTACCTTTCATTGACCAAGTGTTAGATGGCCTGGCAGGAAAAAAGATTTTCTCTTTCTTAGATGGGTTCAATGGGTACAATCAAATCTAGATTAGCCCAGAGGACCAAGATAGAATCACCTTCACCTTTCCTTAGGGTACCTTCTCTTATAGGGTCCTTCCTTTTCTTCTATGCAATGCCACCGCCACTTTATAGAGGACAGTCCTAAGTATCTTTCCTGAGCTAGTCCATGATGTTGTAGAACTTTATATGGATGATTTTACACCCTATGGGTTTGATTTCCAGGAGGCTCTCTCCAACTTGGATAAGGTGTTGAACAAATGCATTGAAATGAACTTGTCCCTTAGCCCTAAAAAATGTGAGTTCTTGATGGCTGCAGGGACCATTCTAGGTCATTAAATATCCCAAAAAGGACTGCAAGTGGACCTGAATAAGATAGCCATCATCCAAAGGGTCCCACCTCCACAAAAAGAGAGGGACGTCTGAAGTTTTCTAGGCTTAGCTGGATACTATAAGAGATTTATAAAAGACTTTAGCAAGTTAGCTTCTCCTTTATTTGGTTATTGGCCAAAGACTTCGAATTTTTATGGTTAGAAGCTATCAAGAGACATTGGACACCCTAAAGGACAAGTTGGCTACTGCACCTATTCTCCAAGGCCCAAATTGGGCTCTTCCTTCCCATGTACATGTTGATCCTACCAACAAAGCTACAGGACCAGTTGTAGGCCAGATGTTGACAAGCTACCTTATGCCATTTACTTCATTAGTTTGAATCTGTCAAAAGCCGAATTGAACTACATAGTGCCTGAAAAAGATCTCCTAGTTGTTGTGCATTCATTGAACAAATTTAGGCATTACATTATAGGTTACCAAGCATTTATACATACTAACCATGCTTCAATTAAATACCTGATGAAAAAACCTATGTAAATGCTCGGATTATTAGATGGTTACTTTTATTGCAATAGTTTGATTTAACTATTAATAATAAGCTTGGAAAGGAGAATGTCATTGTAGATTTTTTATCTAGATTGACTTTTCCCATAGGGGAGGAAGGAATGGTTGATGATCAATTACCAGATGAACACTTATTCATGATTTCAGCTCTCTCTCCATGGTTTGTTGACATAGAAAATTACTTGGTGTCTGTCGGGTTTCCACCAAATTTGTCCTCCAAGTAATAGAGCAAGATTGTGAGAAAGAGCACCCCATTCACTTGGATTGGGGTAAAATTATTCAAACTAGGCCTAGATCAAATTCTGAGAAGATTTGTTAGGGAGGAGGAGGTCTTTGACATCCCTATGACCTATCATGATGGGCCTTGTGGAGGTCACTTTGAAGACAAAAGGACAACATTCAAGGTGCTAGAAGTTGGTTATTACTGGCCCACTCTTCACCAGGATGTGAGGAGGTATACTAGTTAGTGTGATCAGTGCTAAAGGATGGGGAAACCTACCCCAAGGGATGAAATTCCTTTGCAACCTCAAGTCATGTTCAAGCCATTTGACATTTGGGGCATGGATTTCATTAGACCCATTAACCCTCCATCCAAGAAAAAGTAGTACATCATTGTGTGCACTGAATATTTAACCAAGTGGGCTAAAGCCAAGTCCATAAAAGTAGAAACATAAGAGAAAGTGGTTGAAGTCTTAAAGGAAAATGTATTTTATAAGTTTTGGCACCCTAGAGAACTGGTCACTGATCAATGCAGTCAATTTACATCTCACATGATAGAAAATTTGTTGAGCCAGAAGAAGATCAAGCATAAAACATCCACTCCTTACCACCCACAAGCTAATGGGCAAGTGGAGGTAACCAACAGAGCATTGGAAGGCATTCTAACCAAAGTGATTAGCAACAAGAGAAAGGATTGGGCATATAGATTAATTGAGGCCACTTGGGCCTACAATACCACCTGGAAGACCACCACAATATTCACTCCTTATGAGTTGGTCTATGTGAAGAAGGCCCTGTTGTCCATTGAATTTGAATACAACACCTTAAGAATGGCATCACAACTGGATCTAGATCTCACTAGGGTGCAACAAGAAATATTGCTCTAGCTAAATGGGTTAGATGAATTTAGTATGTAGGCCCTCCTCCACACTGAGGTGACTCAATTCCAAAGCAATATTTGGCATGACAAGAATATAAAGGACAAATAGTTCCAAGAAGGACTTTGTTGTATGATTCCAGATACAAGGATTTTAAAGGAAAATTGAGGACTAGATGGTTAGGGCCTTATGTCATTGAAAAATGTCATGATAATGGTTCAGTATAGATATGAACCATCGATGTAGAGGATATCCCTTTACTTGTCAATGCGTACAGATTAAAGGTATACAAGAATCCCTTACCAAAGTAATAATTCATCAATGGAATCATCAAGTAAATGATGGTGGTGGAGCAAGTCTCAACTTCTACCCCATCAAGTCCCTGAAAAGAATAAAAGGAAAAAAAGAGAAAAAAAAGAGGCTCAGGTGAAAACCTCCATAAGGCACTTGATTCCCACTGTTGAGTTCAAAACCTCTTGAGGTGGCCCAATGGTGTTGAAAAGAAAAGAAAAAATAAAAATATCTCTGGGTGAAATCATATTTTGAGTCACCCAAGGCAAGCAACTAGGATGAAAACGTCGTGGAGGGAGACTAGTTATTTTCAAAAAAGAAAAAAAGAGAGAAAATAAAAAGTTTGAAAATGTTGTTTGCAGGTCAGTAAGAGGAGGATCAGTGCAACTTGAGAGGAATAGAAGGACCTACACAATCCATTTTTTCATTCCTCCATCCCATATTCTTCATTATCCCATCAATCCCTCCATTTATGAACTCCTCCAGAGTTTACATAGGCTTTGTGCTTTCTACAGGATTCCCTATAATATTACAGGATTCCTTGAAAACCTATAGGAGTTTCCTGTAGGAATTATAGTGGCTTTAGAATCCCAAGAAAAGTGACCCTATAGCAAGGGGATGGCCATCCTGTGTTAAAAAAAAAACATCACTCCACCACATCATCACCATGCCTTTCATCACCTTGTTACCCCTGCATCCATCCAATAAGTCAATTAAAAGAATATATAGTTTTGAAATAAGAAAACAACAAATAGAAGTGGGTGAGAATAGAGGATAGAGGGACAATACCTAAGGGCTATACCTCTCACCTACCATTCACAAGAACCCTTCTCTACTCTTGTCAACAATCCTCATGCTCTAGAACTGAAAAAAGGTATCAAAGTTTAGGGGAGAGGCAGCTACATGACATCCTATAGGTTTCCTGTAGGAAATCATGTAGTAACCTATCCCACCAAGGAATTTTCACAGGATTATAGCCATCTTCGACATAGAGATTCCAAGGTTAAGGAAGTTCCTCTTAAGCTTAACAGTAGTAGCAAGATCATTAGCATCACTCTCTAGTACCTTCACATCTAAGGAAACAAGCATCAAAAGAGGACAATAATAAAAAAATATGTAGTACATACACAGCACAGGGACATCATTCTCCAACGAGCATCATCATCAAGGAATATTACCCATAGGTATGTCATATTACTCATGCTCTCTCGTTAGCACGATATGATAGAAAATGTAGGATTGTGTAAGAGTTGGTTTTATAAGCAAAGGTGGCCAGTTAACTTGGCCACCTTTGGTCAATTAACGAGGAGAAAACAGTTAGACCACTCCACATGTGGTACTATTCGAATGAGAAGAAAAAGGAGATAATGCCAAAAATTGTTATTTTACAGAGGAACAAAGTGGGAGATGATTACAAGGTGAGTGAAATGATAAACTGATAGTGGGACCAATGGTCCAAAAGAAGGTGCTCATACTTAGACAGCCAACATACCATCCCACACGATCATCCATCTAAGGAAAGAAAACATTGATTACCATAGAAAAATAACATTAGCAATCTTAGGAATTCATTGAGGAGATAATTTCCTTAGCCTTCTTGAAGCATCACCTACAGGAGACAATGAGCATTTTGCAGCACAGAGACACCTATAGAATCCTACAGGAAAACCTATAGGATTATACAGGAAGACCTACAACATACAAAGAAGTCATAAACAATATTATTAGTAGGCATTAAGGAAGGAGAGATCAAATGTTATCCTCATCAAACAATAGCCAAGAGGTAGGAGCTATACCTTCCCATATTTTCCAGTTAAAAAAAAAAGAAGAAAAATACTCCATTTGGTTATGGAATTTGCAGTCTAGCAGAATTATATTGTAGAGTTATCATTTAAATCTCTCACCCACTATAATTCTTGAATTATATCCATACAAACCTCCACAATTACTAGGGAAAGAGGACAGGGAGTTTTAACAAGAGGTAACCCACAAACATAGTAAGAATTCATCATCACCCTCTTGTAGTAGAAATTTTCACAAGGCATAATTGGATGTGTTTCTTAGAAAGAATGAGAGGATATTATGATGAGGTGGCCAGAGACTTTTCTCTCTCACTCATACCCCTCACTAGGACCCATGCCACTCCTGTGGTGAAAGGCCTATCAGTACAAGTCACACCTGAAGTTATAAGAAGAATCACCACACTCCCTTTAGGGTTACCTTGGAGAAAATAAGATCAGGGAAAAACACCGTTGCAAAGAAGATATTCTTTTTGGAAGGGGAGGAGGCAATGGAGGACAAAAATGGGGTTAGAAGAGAAAGCCTTCCTTACCCTTGGAATGAAGTTAGTTACCATTGCATTAAATATATATCATGTGAAGGGATATACAATGTGGTGTATGGATAACATTTCAGACTCCTCCAAGAACTGAGATTTGAAGTAGACACACCTCCTCAAAATAGGTTAAGTATACCCTAGTTTCTTCTTCAATCATTGATAGATATGAGCATCAAAGTGCAAGAGGGAAAACATCAGCAACTAACCCATCATGGGCTGATCAAACTAATCATAGGAGATGCTCTACAAAACTTAAGACTCCCTATTACATGGAAAACGTTCAAATACATGCAAACAGAGGGAGAAATTCAAGCTCTTGAATATGACAAAAGCCCCACTGCTAGTGAGAGGGATGAAGAAATAGAGGGAGAAAATGAAGAGGAAATAGAGGGGGAAAGAGATGAAGAAAAGGGAGAGGAAAATGAAGAAGAGACGGAATAAGAAACAAAAGAGGAGATAGATGAGCAGAGTGAGGAACTAGAGGAAGAAGAGAAAGAGAGAGACAAGGATGAGAAGGAGAATGGGAAAGAGGATACAAAACGAAAGGAAGACTAGAGGTCTACAATTCGAGGAAAATAAGGGGAAGAATCACCAAGGGTATCTCCAAAACCCATAGAGATGGAGGCAACAATTTCTCTTACTACCCTAAGTATACCTATCAAGTCAAAAGGAAAAAGACATAGACAAACCCCACTATACTTTAGGACAACAACGAACACAAAGATTAAGCAAGGAAGACCCAAAACACCCACCAAAACTCCTATTGTTATTGAATACTCACCAAAGCAGCAAGAAAAGGTAGCTCCTCGTGAGAAAAACCAAGGAGAAGTATCATCAAGAAAAGCCTCTCCCAAATCGCCCATCACATATGTTAGGAGGCCTGTCACAAGGTCTTCCTCATCAAAGGGAAAAGGTTTTCTATAGGAGACACATAAAGACCTATAGGAAGTAGAGGCCTTCCTATAGGAAACTCTATTAAACCTATAGGAAACTCAAAAAATGTACCAAGAAGGTATCACTCAACAAAAAACAAAGAAGGAAGACCCAGATCTCAGAGAGCCTAGTCCACAACCAAACCTCAACTCTTACTACAAGTTCATTAAAGGGGGTAGGGTCATCCCACAGAAGTTTTCCATCCCCTTATACTTTGAACTTGAGAAAGAAAGGGAAAGAACACATAGGTGGATGAAAATTTCCAAATAAAAAAGAGTGGAGGATGTAGGCCACACAGAGGAAAAATTGAAGGAGATCAACATAGAATTGAGCAACATAAGGGACATAAAGGCAATGATAAAATATTAGTTAGAAGCAGAAAATGAATGGCTAAGGGGAAAATTACAAGAAAGAGAAAGCTAGTTGGCAGCTATGGCCAATTTATCCTTGGAGGCAATCTAGTGTAGGATTCCAGCCAAGTCTTATGCCTTGTATCTCAAATAATAGTAGCTACAATTCCAAATTAAGACTTTAGCACAGAGAGGCACTATGCCCTTCCAAGGCTATAGACAATTCATTGATCTCTATGATCGAAGCACCTTGGAAGATAGAGCAAATATGTCTAAGTTTTACCTACAAAACTTGGTCATAACAGATTTGAATGTGTTGGACCCAAATTCAAATCTTAGAGACTTTTAATTGATGGCCTTAGCATCATGGACGAATCATGACAAGGTGAGAGCTACGTAGATGATAAAGGTAATGGCAAGAGAAGAGATAGAACCACTTATGATCAAAGTTTAACAATCCAATCCAATGGTTGTCATCAGCACCCACAACTTGATTGCAAATGATTCTAAGCTTGCACCTAGGTACCTTGCTACACAAGAACAAGAAATTACACTCTTTGAAGACATGTGCAGGTTGCTAGGAGATTATAGCATGCAAACTTTCCAAAGGAGATGGAACACCTTGCCTTACAACCTGAAAATCAGAGAATACCATTCTCCTCAGAGAATGAGAGAGGCATTAAACAAAACACCCATGTACAAGCAAGCTCTACAAAGACTCGAAGTCAATTGGATTGGCTTGAGACTCGGTCCACCACATTTTAGGAATGTTGGAAGGAAGGAAAGAAGAAGAAGAAAAAAAGTAGTGGGAAGAGATAAAAGAGCAAGGCAAGATTTTATTCACAAGAATAAGAAACTATAGCAGCAGCATGGGATGTCAGGGAAGCCACCAAGGCAATGAAGGACATGTATATAGATTAAGTTGCTTAGAGGATGAGAAACACTTTCAGTAGGGGGGTGATGATGAGCCTCATCATTGGGTAACTATATGGACCTTAATACACCTCCAAGATGATTAAAATCAACTCTTCTCATAATTCCTTACATGTTTTAATTATATTTTTCTTAATGAGATGAGTAAAAGTAAGATGTATGTCTAGTGGTCTAGTGTGCATTGATTACAGGTTTTTGAGAGAAAATCATGGCAATTTTGGATAATTAAGGGAAGAAACCTGAATGAGACAAGGAGGAGAGGTTATAGGAGATAGATCCTCCTCATTAAATCCTCACTCATTTGGATATTCCTTAATGAAATTACACTAGCTCGGACTTGCAAGTAGCCGAGTCATGGAGATCATGAGCAGCCAAGCCAATGACAGTTAAGAGCCAGTTCATCTTGAGTTTGGGATCCAAGTTTCCATATGTTTAAGGAAGTTGTTGGACACTTCAGTTGTATAAATAAGGAGGCCTAGAGCCTCATTAGGATTCAGAATTTTTATGTAAGGGGACTAAAAATTTTTGAGTTCAAGCTTTGTGGTAAAATATTGCTATGTAATTTTTCTGATATGATAATGAGAATAAAAATTTCCTTGATCCAACACTGAGTTGACTCAGAGGTCTGAAGCTCTTGGGTTAGGCCCCAACACTAGCAGCAAAGGCTCCTCTTCTTGTACTTATATGTTTAGGTGATTTCATAGATTAAGCGTTGAATTTGTTTTAGCATTTTTTCACTGCATGTAGTGGTAAATTTGATTAGTTTGCTTCCATTTGTGCATAGATTTAGCAATATTTTAGATAGGTAAAGGAATACCAAAAAGACTGATAGAAGGTGGATTTGGCCTCACTCCTCCCTTCAGGGATGATGGTTTGAGGAAAAATTCCTATTTAGCCCCAAAAAGACAGAATTCTGATTTCTTATGCAATTTAGGGTTTTCTACTACTTAGGCCAACATTTTTTTTTGTTTTCAAAGATAGGTTTCAATTTTCATTTATGATATCTTCAGATTTTTATTGTATTTCATGGTGTTTCACAATCTTTTGCAAGTATTTTCATGCATGAACTAGGCAACTAAATAATGAAATTTTGTTTTCTTAAGTTGATTGGAAATCTTCCTTGTTTGATATGATTCATGGATAAATGCCAATAATGTACGTATTGTAGGAGTTTCATAGTGTAGGAAGATCTCATTCTAGCAACCCCAGCCTAATCTCATCCATCCATGATCACCAAAATCCACCAAGTCCCTCAACCAATTCATCATTCCATAAGAAAAGCTTTCCAGGATTGTTGAGCAAATCCAACCATCTTACAAACTCTGTTTTGAGCTTTGAAGAAGTCCTAGCCACTCCCTTGCCCTATTTCTTCCATAATTTACCTTACCTAAGCCCTATATCACCCTCCAAATCACTCCTATTTCTCTGAGCTAGATCTTGTAGGAATACAGGGGATCTTGTAGGAGCATTAGGAAATCCTATAGAAAGCATTAGGACATCCTGTAGGATGACCTGTAGTGGCCTATTTTGAGTCCAATTTGTGAAAAAAGCATCCAGAAAGATAGGATAATACCCCTATTTGCCTCCCAAACAATCTGACTTTTCGTCACCATCTCTAACCCACTGGCCACATCACCAAGAATATTTAACACTCACATTTTCCCAAAAAAGGACAAAAAGGAAAAAAGAGTTATTGTGTTCTTTCATATGGACAACAGTATGATGTTTGGTTAATTCAAATTGCATGCCTAGGAAAATTAGGAATACACACATGTTAGCCTAGAATTCTTCCAAAGCAAGATCTCTCTTAGAAATTAGTTAGATGAGTGGTGTGTTTAAAGTATTGATTTCAGTCTTTCCTTACTGTAGTAGACAATATTTCAGTTCCCCCAATTAGTGCAAAATTCGCCTTCCTTCATTGGTAATCAAACTTCTTCTGAATCAATAGAAGGTTGGTTTGAGAAACCGTAGGTGTCTATCACCAACTCAGCAATGACAAAGAGTGGTACCATCACATCTAATTGTGTATACAACAATGTCACCTCCAAGTTTATATGAATCTCGGGTTGATAAAGTAAAGTTGTTAGCCCCAGGAGTTGCAACATTCTTGCTGCAATACTGGTGCTAATCACAAATTGCCCAAGTGTGGCCACAGTGGCAGAAGGATGAAGGACAATATCAAAGTTTCACATACTCGTGGAAGCATCGGTGGAGGCCAAAATCAAAAAACTTGTTGCGAGCGTTCATGATGCCAAGGCAGAGGTGGATAGAGTTCAGTTTGAGTTGAACATGAAAATCACTAAATTGGAGTTGAAGTCATGGCTTTAAACCTTGCTAGAGGTTAGCGAAGAATGTGAAGCCATTGTTAAGGATGGAGTTGCTATGGTGGATGTCATGGTTGTGGACTACACCGTGTTGTTTGAGTAGGCCATGGAAGTAATGACAGCCCTACAGGAAGATCCCACCTAGCAAGTATTAAATACAGAGGTCCATGAGTTCCAACAGTAATACAATGAAGTAAGGGCCACAACGCGCACTTTTGCTACAATGCAATTCCTCACCAAACTACAGGAGGCTAAGTAGCTTCTTACATAGGTGGAAGCGACGCAGAAGAAAGAGGCAGTCCTTAAGGCTAGGTTGGGGCCTTGGTTAGATGAAGCCTACATAGTCTCAGCCAACATATAGGAAACGATGGTGAACTTGCAGAGTATGCAGTAGCAGATCAAGCGAACTAGAAAAGGACTAGCCAAAGAGTAGCTGGTAGAACAAATCAAGCAAGCAGCCACAAAGAGTGCAACTGAAGTAGCGGTTGCACAAGTAGAGTTGGGGGATCTTCATAGCAAGATCTCCACCCTAGCCAATTGACTTGAGCATAAGTCACAATATTTGTGTTGGGGCCTTATTGGGATGGGGTCCCCTGGGTCAATTTTAGGGCAAAAGCCCAAGTTTTATGTAAAAATATGGAAAGTCTCTACAAATTGTGGTCACGGACCGTGTAGTTAAGTAAAGAGTCAAAGGGGTTTTCCCTCTTTTATGTAATTTAAGTCGGCTTCTTGAAGATCTACCCATGGTCTGCGGACCATGGGATTGTATAAATAGGTGTGTCTTAGAGGGTCTAATGCATAACAGAAGAATATAAGTTTTCTATGGGTACAACAAAAGGAATCTAAGTTAGCGTAGAAGGTAGAAGTAAGGCTCTGTAGCTGAGTGTGTAGAGGCTTAGAGTAGAGTCTGTAGCTGAGTGCGCAGAACACTACATCTATGTGCGTAGGGAAGTCTTCAGTCTGTAAGCTTAACTGAATATCAATAAAAGAAGATTATTCCAGAAACTCCTGTGTTTTATCTCTTTACTTATCTTACGAATGAATGTGCTTTATGCTGTGATAAATTATGGTTTTGTGAAATAATGATGTATTGATGCGTGAATTTACTTGATCTATATTGTTATCTGAACACAATTGATGTTAAGTTCTTATGCAAAGATTATATCGTTGTATGTTAAAAATATCTAACACTTAAGTAGATCTTAGTAAACACTGGGTTAAGAGTAATCTATGATGCGCATAAGTAGATAATTCACTTGTTTAGGGTCTGTGAAAGCCAGTCATAGACCATCACAGAGGTCTAGAGGTTGATTAAAGGAAGTTACATCGATAATCCATAAGGGCTTATCTATCTCCACGAAAGCAAATCTAGGGCACAAAATGACATCACACTGATCTCTGGGTGTAGAAACTTGGTTCCAGCATCCCCCCATATCGCTTCAGGTGAGACTTCAGTCCATGCTCTGTGGATTGATGTCGAAAGGGCCAGTAGTCTAGGGATTTGTTTGGCGCAACTAACTCTAAACCTAGCCTAGGACCCACTAAGCCGACAATAATGTGTTGTGAGTTAAATGGTGGTTCAATTAACATAATAAAGCAAAAATAAAATTGCTAATTTCATGAAATACTAATTCACTCCCCCTCTCAATATTTCTAAAAATTACCA
This sequence comes from Pinus taeda, assembly GCA_000404065.3. NCBI lineage: Eukaryota > Viridiplantae > Streptophyta > Pinopsida > Pinales > Pinaceae > Pinus > Pinus taeda. Next base: position 105,799 of record APFE031113683.1, read on the forward strand.
TCATATTTGGTTCTTTATAGCAAATCTTAACCACTTGAGAGTAGATGATCTTTCGTGGGAAAGAAGCACAAGATGAAGGCAACACAAAGGAAGAAATCAGTTCAGGAAAACCATGGCAATGCTAGTGATGTATCACATGTAGTAGCAATATCTACAATTATTGATCAAGGATAATCAATAATGGAACAATTCAAGTCTGATATTATGGATATTGAAGGTATGCTTGTACTCAATATTGGAAATAGAATATGAAGTCTAGCATAATATCCCTCAGATTTGATGTTTGGAATTTAGTTTGTGGTGGTTATAATAAAACTTCCCCCATCAAATCAAGAACTATAGAAGAATTTTTACACATTAAATGCAATATTTTGTAGCTTACCTGATTTAGAATTCAATGAAATTATGCACTATGTAATTGTGGAGGTATGGGATAATAAATATGCCATCCATGAAGGAGAGGGAAATACAGTAAAGGAAGGAGCTTGTTCATTAGGTAAATCAAGAAATAAACTTTCTTTCAAAACATTCAATGAATTTGAAGAATAAATTTGTAGCATGTAAGAAGATGAGTGTGGTCATGAAAAAACCTTCATCATATTAGATGGAACTAATTCATAAGAAGAGATATTAGAGGAAGAATTTAAACTTAAAATAAAACATGCTTCTCCTTTAGAAAGGATTGATAGTCTTGTTAGCACTGCTACATGCTCTAATATTTGATGGTCAAAGAACAGGTCCAGTAGTGTTGGTTGTGCTCACAAAGTGTCCTTATTCATCATTTTCCTCCTACTCCTTTACTTCGTTCATACTCCCATCGCCTCCTTGCTTTCCCTATTTTCCTCCAAACTCCGCATAACTCATATTTCCTAAACCCCTTGGCACTAATGGTTTAAAACTCATATAAATGTGTGCCTTCACAAAAATCACTACCTGCCAAATACTCCCCTGTCACATCAGGCATGAACATACACTTTTAACCTCCATCATCCAATAGCCTCCGCCTATGATCCAATTTCATTCGCTTTCCCCGATCCCGTGAACCTCTTGCTCGATAACATGCAAGAAAAGTGGTTTCTCCCCGATCCCATATGCCGCCTGTCATGCATCTATTGCATCGCGCCCCTCTGTATGATTACCGCTGCCTTCCCATAGGTGGTGCGATAAATACCACCTACCTCTCAAACCACTCTTCCCGACTGATTAAATTCCCCGCAGTTTCTACTCCCGATCACCATTGGATCTGCCTCCCGAGATCCAATTGCCCTCATCTATCCTGCTCATGTACCTCTCTCTATCTCCCACCATGAGATCTCAGCCATCCATCAATCCCATCCAATGATTAACATTCATTCTCAACCCTTCGTTCATTTTCCATGCAGTCATCATGTTTTGACATGTCTCGTGCATTCGAAGAAAAAAGGCGATCACCTACAAGTACCCTGTGCAGTTATCTTTAAATAACCGAATTTAAGAGCATTATGGTCGAAGGACGAGAACGACATACCTCAAGTAGTTGAGTTCATTTATCAGTCATGGAACTTCATCCAAAGGACACTCCACCTGTTCAAGAAGTACAACAGAGCATGTAAAAGATCAATTATGTTCATTAAAGGAGCAGATTTTAGTAGAGATTTTTATCAAATAGTTAATGTGGTTGGTGGTCCATTATGACACCTCCACACATAGGATAGTAGATATTTTTATAATCAACCTCTATATATACCCAGAAGACCGAATGTAATGGTTGATGAATGTAATTTTGTTGTAAGCTTCAACTTCTGGAGACTGTAACTACTGTGATACCTACAGCGTCTGGTCTTCATTTTCAGCTAATGCAAGCTTCTTTTGCTGTTAATTCCTCACTTTCCACTTCTTCTTTGTTCTAGGCTATGTCTGTTATGCATTTATTCATGTGCTGTTGATGTTTAGCATTAGAGGGGCTGTCATCCCACCTATGTGTTATAATTTAGCATGTATCATTTAATTTGTATGCGGGTTTCTGTTGTTTTAATGCCAGAGAGCTATCATCCTATCTGTGCATTAGGAAATAGATTTACAGACCTCTTAACTGGTTGCAGCTAGCCATCACAGGGTCCTGTGCATCTGTTAGGTATGATCAGTATTCTCCATCATCACATTCTCCTTAAACTGTGAGTAATTGGTGGTCTAAAGCCTTGCAGTCTGAGGGTGTTCACCCATGTCTAGGGTTAAGCATAGGAGAAGTGGTTATCTGGCTTGAATATGCAGTGTTTCTTTCATTCATCCACCATTTTTCCAACATTTTTGTTGAGTTTGTAATGTTCCCAAGCATCTCTGATATACAACCTAGGAGAGTTTCTTGGGGTGATAACATTAATTGGCGCCATTGCCGGGGAGAGGAGGTTGAAGCTCAGATTCCCTGGGAAATGACACAGTTCTAGACTTTGATGATAGACAAGGTCTGGGCACATTTCTGGTTGTAATCATCTATCTAGCGACTCCACTGGAGGAAGACCAACCTTTAGCGACTCCATGTTCCAGTCCTGGCTCAGTTTGTAAGACATACTCGAAGAAATCCTCAGAAATCACCAGCTGAACCAGTGCCTAACCCTGAGAAGATTGTCAAATCGAAGAAAACTTCACAGAAAGGAGCATCAGGATCAGGTAAGCCCAAGAAGTCTTATATATCTATGCAAGAGGAGGTCACAGTTGAGAATAGATAGTTTGAAAAATTAGAACCTGGTATTGCTAGTGAAGAATCACCTGCAGAGATTCAAACAGCTCCTTGTACAGTTAGTTTCCCTTTGGATCTCAGTCCAAAGAAAGCATCCCCTACAGTCCATCATATTCCCTTGTCTCTGCCATTCATTTCATTGTTCCCCACTATTCAGTCTACCAGTAGCATTCTACATACCTCAGTCATGGCAAGCTAGCAAGCACCCACAAGGATGGAAAGAATTGTAGCTGCTAGGTATGGACCCTTAGTATTGCCTGTTCCTTTGAATGCCATGCCTGTAGGAGAGTACCAAAAATATATGCCTAAATTCACTGGTATAGATGGAGTGACTGCTAAAGAACACCTTGAAGCTTTTTACAGTTATGGTGATAACTTATATATTAGTGAAAATGATGTGTGGATGAGAGTTTTTTTCCAGAGCCTTGATGGAGAGGCCAAAAAGTGGTTCAGAGAGTTGACTCCTAGATCTATTGCTGATATTGAAGCATTAGATGAAGCATTTTTGAAGCAATGGGGAGATAAAAAGGACTTGTTGTATTACCACACTGAGTTTGGTAACTTGAAGAGAGGAAATGGAGAATCTTTGCCCAATTTCAATAAAAGATATAATAAGATGTATAGTAAAATACTAGCTAAGGTAAAGCCGACTCCTACATCAGCCAAATTAACTTATGCCAATGCTTTTGACTTTGATTTCTGCCTGTTATTGAGAGAAAGAAGATGTGCTACTCTGGTAGACATGCAAGATACAACTCCAGAAGTAGAATCTAATATTATAGCTACATAAAAACTTAAAAGTCATGCCGACAGAAGAAGATAGAGAGATGAGGCTTCTTCTTCCTCTACCTCATCTTCAGAGCCTAAATTAGATAAAATTATTAGAATGATAGAGTCATTGGTTGCTGAGATATCTAAGTTGAAGATTGAGCAGAACTCAAGGAAAACAAGGCAGCAAAACACATTTTCTCCCAGAAATTCAAATCCATACAGAAAAGCAAATGAACAGTTACAAATAGTACGGAGGAGTAAAGAACCAAATGAAGAACACAAAGTTAAAGCTCCTTTCCAAAATGTAGTCATGGAGGAAGAACATATTGAAGATAAGGATGAAATACATTGCATGGAATATAAAGGTAGTGCTACCTTATTGACATTGACTGAATATGAAGATTCGTTTCTGCAGGAACAAGATAGTCAAAGGTGGGACAGAGAGGCTGTTCTGCAAACTTGTGAGTAGCAAAGATATAATTTGATGTCTAATGCAAATAATGTCAAGGAGAATCATGTCCAAAGAACTGCTGTCCAAACAGACTCACAAAATATTAGACAAAAGATACTAGCAGCTGATCCAGTCATCCTCAAAGAACTATTTCAAGAGGTAAGAGGTCTTGATAAGTCCCATTCCCCTTCAGCTTTGAAGCAGAAGTTCAGAAGTTAAAAATATCTATGCCTCTGTTAGAACTTGTAAAGAGTGAAGTGTTTAGAAAGCCCATCCTTGAAGCCCTTGAGCTGAAAGCCATATAAACCTCCACTGACTCTATCAATTTGCAAGATGATAGGCCTAAAGTTGTGCTCAGCCCAATGACCAAAGCTGCTAATAATAATTCTCCATCTTTTTATGTCTCCTTGACCATTCATGATAAAATCCTTCACAACTGCCTGCTAGACACAGGGGCTAGCCACAATCTAATGCCAAAAGTTTTCATGGAAGAGTTAGGCCTTGATATCACTAGACCATATCATGACTTATTTTCTTTTGATTCAAGGAAAGTGAAATGCTTGGGATTGATTAAATACCTAGCCTTTACCCTAACTCAACTTCCCATGAAGAACATGGTGATGGATATTGTTGTAGCAGATGTCCCTCCTAACTTTGGCATGTTGTTGTCAAGAGGATGGATTAAGAGACTAGGTGGGATATTACAAAATGATCTATCATATGCTACTATCATAGTCTTTGGAGGAGAAAGCAAGAGATTATACAGAGAAGCACAACTGGCATATATCATCAGTGATGAGAAGAATCCTACAAATCATCCTATTTATGCAGTGGATACTGATTTTGGAGCATGTATACTCCAAATAGAAGAATCTCAAAAGGCCTAAATGTAGATCAGAAAACCAACAGTCCAGGCCAAGGATGAGCAAGGAAGTGAGGTTTGGGAAATGTTCTTTGATGGAGCATGTTCCAGGGAGACTGCAGGAGTAGGGGTGGTGCTGATATCTCCAAAACAAGAAAGCACACAACTGCCTTTTAAGCTGGAATTCCAAGTCACAAACAATATAGTAGAGTATGAGGCTCTGATATTGGGCCTTAATGTGGCTAAAGGCAGAGGAATCAAGAATTTGAAAGCGTTTGGATATGCTGATCTGATCATTCAGCAAGTAAACAAAACATTTCAGGAAAAGCACCCAAGGCTGAAAGCATACAGAGATGAGGTATGGAGAATCAGAGACTCTTTTGATTATTTCCATATTTCATATATTCCTAGAGCCCAAAATCAGCTTGCTGCTTCCCTTGTTGTGTCCACTAGTTTATTTGTACCTCCAACGCCTCCCAGACTAGTTTATGAAGTGCAAATGAAATACATACCATCATTGCCTGATAATGTCTACCATTGGAAAATTTTTAATGATGATGATGAGCTGAATAGAATCTTGCAAGTCATTGATGAATTTTCTGATATGCAAATTGACCAAGAAAATGAAGCCTTGGTAGAAAATCCAAAAGCCCGGCTTAGAGATAAAATTGGCAAAAATAGCATTTTCCAACTCCCCAACAATTATATTCCCAAGGGTCTAATTCCTCTAGAAAGATTGTTTGACCAAAATGATGTGCCTTACAAGGCTACCCAAAAAGAAGATCAATCTGCAATCTATAAGCATAATATAGGAAGTCCAGGTTAGCCTAGATATATAAATTTGTCCACTCACCTCTCTACTGACCAAAATTTAGAATACTGCAAATTAATGAAGCAATTTGCTAATGTGTTTGCCTGGGAATATAGTGATCTAAAAACCTATGATAGGAATATCATCCAACATAAAATCCCTTTAGAGAAAGACACTATTCCTTTCAAACAGAAGCTGAGACCAATTAATCCTATGCTTCTCCCTCTAATTGAAAAAGAAATTAAAAAGTTGTTGGCTACGAGGATCTTAGTCCCTCTCAGATATTCAAAATGGATAGCCAACCTAGTAGTAGTGAGGAAGAAAAGTGGAGAAATCAGACTTTGTGTTGATTTCATAAATTTAAACAAATGTTCAAGGAAAGATAATTATCCCTTACCAAAGATGGAGCATTTGCTACAGAAGGTCTCAGGAGCCAAAATAATGTCTTTCATAGATGGATTTTTAGGCTTTCATCAGATTGTTGTGCATCTACATGATCAAGAGAAGAGTGCATTTACCACTCCTTGGGGCACTTTTATGTATGCCAAGATGCCTTTTGGATTGATGAATGCTGGAGCTACTTTTCATAGAGCTATGGATATAGCTTTTGTGGGAGAGAGGGACAAATTTGTCCTTATCTACCTTGATGATATAACAGTGTACTCCAGCAACCATCACGAACATTTACAGAATTTGAAGAAAGTGTTTTTGAAGTGCAGAAGGTTTGGGGTCTCAGTCAATCCAAAAAAATCACAATTTTTTTTAGAAGAAGGCAAGCTGTTGGGACATATTGTTTCTATTGTAGGTGTCCAAATTGACCTAGAAAGAATAAAGGCCATCCAATATTTGTCTATTCTGAGATCCAAGAAGGATATCCAATCCTTTTTGGGCAGAATTAATTTTGTGAGGAGGTTTATACCAAATTTTGCAGAACTAGTGAAGCATTTTACCTCCATGTTGAGAAAAGGATCGGAGGTAATATGGACTAATGCAGCAAGAAAATCATTTGATTCCATAAAAAAGGCTATAATGGAAGCTCCCACATTAATAAGTCTAGATTACAGCAAGGAGTTTCATGTATTCTCGTTTTCCTTTGAAGATACCATTATAGTTGTTTTATTGCAGGCAAATGAAGAGGGTTCAGAGCATCCAGTAGCATTTTTCAGCAATAATTTGAGGGATGTTGAACTGAGGTATGATATGATTGAAAAACAAGCATATGCTCTTGTCAAATCTTTAAAAGCTTTTAGAGTTTACATTCTGCATTCCAAGACAATTGCATATGTGCCATTTGCTGCAATAAAAGATGTCTTAACACAACCTAATGCTGATGGAAGAAGGGTTAAATGGATCGCAAAGTTGATTGAATTTAATATAGAATTGAAGCCAACTAAACTAGTCAGAGGTTAGGGTCTTGCCAAGTTGTTAGCCGAAGAAAATTGCAGAACTTTGGACATAAACCTTATGTTCTTGAATTTAGAAAATGGTCAAATAGAAGATAAAGCAGCTGAATTAGAGAGAAAGCAGTCAGTGACAGAAAATATAGCTTCTTGTGGCTGGTATTCCGAAATAGTGAAATTTTTGTTGAAGCTAGAAATCCCTCCCATCTTTACTCAAAGACAAGCCAGAACAATTAAGCTTAGAGTAGCTAAATATTACATGAATGAAAATCTGCTCTACTGGAGGGATCCATCAGGAGTGCTTTTGAGGTGTCTGGACAAAGAATAGTCAATAGAAGTCATGCAACAATTTCATTCCAGCATGTGTGGAGGGCACCATTATTGGAAGACTACAGCTCATAAAATCATGAGAGCTGGTTATTATTGACCCTCCTTATTTTTTGATGTATTTTCATTTGTTAAATCTTGTGATGGGTGCCAAAGATTTGAAAGAAAATAGTTGTTGAAGTCCCTGCCCTTAAAACCAATATTTGCAAAAGGACCTATTCAGTAGTGGGGCTTGGATTTCATTGGAGAAATCAATCCACATTCCAGTGGTCAGCACAGATGGTTATTAGTAGCCACTGATTATTTCACTAAATGGATTGAAGCAATCCCTACCAGAAAGGCTGATCATAATGTGGTCATGAAGTTTTTAATAGAGAATATCTTTACCAGATTTCGCTGTCCACATAAATTAGTTACAGATAATGCAGCAAATTTCAGAGCAAACGAATTGGTGGACATGTGCAATTCAATGAGCATTAAACTGGTTCATTCCACCTCATATTACCCTCAAGGTAATGGTCTAGCAGAATCTTCCAACAAAAGTTTGATAAGGGTAATTAAGAAGTTGTTGGATGACAACAAAAAGAATTGGGATTCCAAGCTCAAATATGCACTTTGGGCTCACAAAGTGACCATTAAGAAATCCACAGGAAATTATCCATTTAAGCTGGTGTATGGCATAGAGGTAGTATTTCGAATTTAGCTTACTCTCCTTGTGGCAAAGTTCCTTCAATCATAACAGAATGAGGAAGAAGACATGGAAAAAAGAATCACAGATTTAGTAGAGGTACATCAAATTAGAGAAAAGCTGGTTGAAAAAGTTGTAGCACATCAGAAAACGATCAAGGAAGCTTTTGACACGAAAACAAAAGCAGACAATTTTCAGGTTGGAGACCTGGTCCTGAAATGGGATGCACTGAAAGAAAAGAAAGGAAATCATGGGAAATTTGATGCTTTTTGGACAGGTCCTTTCATCATTTCTCAAGTTCAAGGGAACAACACCTTCATACTGAAAAGTATGGGAGGTGAAGCAGTTTTTGATAACCCAATTAATGGGCATTTTCTGAAAAATTATGTTGTTTAAGGTCTTTGGCCTTAAAGGTTGTAAATATTTTGTTTTAACAGTTTGTGTGGGTTCAGTCAGTCTCAATGCCCAATGGAATACTAGGAAAATGTTTTTGAGCTACTTTTCTATGAAGGCATTGATTTGCAGGTTCTTGAAACCTCACAGGGAGGATCTCATCCCCAGAACGAGCCAATGTTAGCGCTGCTACATGCTTTAATATTTGATGGTCAAAGAACAGGTCCAACAGTGTTGGTTGTGCTCATAAAGGGTCCTTATTCATCATTTTTCTCCTACCCCTTTACTCTGTTCATACTCCCATAGCCTCCTTGCTTTCCATGTTTTCCTCCAAACTCCGCATAACTCATATTTACTAAACCCCTGGGCACTAATGGTTTAAAACTTATATAACAGTGCTCCTTCACAAAAAGCACTACCCGCCAAATACTCCCCCATCACATCAGGCATGAACATGCACTTTTAACCTCCGTCATTTGATAGCCTCCACCTATGATCCAACGTCATTCACTTTCCCCGATCCCGTGAACTGCTCGCGCGATAACGCGTGGGAAAAGTGGTTTCTCCCCGGTCCCATCTGTCCTTTGTCATGCATCTATTGCATCGTGCCCCTTTGTATGATTACCACTGCCTTACATAGGTGGTGTGATAAATACCAACTACCACTCAAACCACTCTTCCCGACTGATTAAATTCCCCACAGTTTTTGCTCTTGATCACTATTGGATCTACCACCCGAGATCCAACGGCCCTCATCTATCCCGCTCATGTACCTCCCTCTATCTCCCGCCATGATATCTCAACCATCTGTCAATCCCATCCAATGGTTAACATTCATTCCCAGCCCTTCGTTCATTTTCCATGCAGTCATCGTGTTTTGGCCTGTCTCATGCATCCGAAGGAAAAAGGCGATCAACTACTAGTACCCTATGTAGTTATTCTTCAACAACTGAATTCAAGAGCATTATGGTCGAATGACGAGAAGGACATACCTCGAGCAGTTGAGTTCATTTATCAGTCATGGAACTTCATCTGAAGGACACTCCACCTATTCAAGAAGTATAACAGAGCATGCAAAAGATCAATTTTGTTCATTAAAGCAACATATTTTAGCAGAGTTTTTTATCAAATAGTTAATGTGGTTGGTGGTCCATTATGACCCCTCCACGTACAGGATAGTAGATATTTTTGTAATCAACCTCTATATATACCTAGAAGACCAAATGTAATGGTTGATGAATGTAATTTTGTTGTAAGCTTCAACTTCTGGAGACTGTAACTACTGTGATACCTGCAACGTTTGGTCTTCATTTTCAGTTAATGCAAGCTTCTTTTGTTGTTAATTTCTCACTTTCCACTTCTTCTTTGTTCCAGGTTGTGCCTGTTATGCATTTATTCATGTCTTGTTGATGTTTAGCATTAGAGGGGCTGTCATCCCACCTCTATGTTAAAATTTAGCATGTATCATTGAATTTGTATGTCGGTTTCTATTGTTTTAATGCCAGAGAGCTGTCATCCTATCTATGCATTAGGAAATAGATTTACAGACCTCTTAACTGGTTGCAGCTAGCCATCACAGGGTCCTGTGCATCTGCTGGTGTGATCAATATTCTCCATCATCACATTCTCCTTAAACTATGAGTAATTGGTGGTCAAAAGCATTGTAGTCTGAGGATGTTCACCCATGTCTGGGGTTAAGCATAGTAGAAGTGGTTATCTGGCTTGAATATGCAACGTTTCTTTCATTCAACCATCATTTTTCCAACATTTTTGTTGAGTTTGTAATGTTCTCGAGCATCTCTGATATACAATCTAGGAGAGTTTCTTGGGGTGATAACAAGTCTCAAGATTAAGTTACAGGTATATGAAGATAGGGATGATGATGAATCATCTAACATTGTAGTAGTAATTGAACAACTTAACAAAAAGAAACAATATTGTGAGGGACTTGAAGTTGGTATCGTCTCTTTGAAATTTGATCTATACAACTCAAATAAATGAAATGGTGAGCTACTTCAGGTATTTGAAGAACAAGAAAAGGGGCTTAAAGAAAAAAATATTGAGTTAAGAACACAATTGGAAGAGTGAAGAAGAGAAAAGGAGGATGAGGTAAGCTCATTAAAAGGTAAATTAGAAAAAAAGGACAAATAATTGAGATTTCAAGATAGTACCAAGATATTGGAAAATGTTGTTAGTAGTCAAAGATCTCCCTCAATCAAATCAAACCTTGGATTTCATGAAAATGTGAAAGAACAATACAACTCACAAGATTTTGCACGCAGTTTAGAAGACAACAAAGAAAATTATGAAAACCTTCGTAAAGAATTAAGAAGGCAACTGAACCAACAACCAAGAAAAATGAAATTTTAAATAAAATACTTTGCTCCAAATGACTATGACATAAATGGAAACAACAATTATTTCTCTCCTTTGATCAATAATATCAAATGTTTTATCTATCACAACTTTGGACACATTTTAGTCAATTGCAGAAGCATATTTTTTAGACCTCAAGCAAACAATCTCTCCGTAGGAATATCGTCAAATTCCAGGTGCTCAAATTTCTTTGAAGGATATTGTTTTACATGCAATTTATTTGTTCATAAAGCTATTCATTCTAGATCATATAGAAATAAAAGAAAACTGATGTAGAAATACCATGGCTCTCTTGTCCCCTTCTTTGGTCACATAAGTTGTTATACATGCAATAAATTTGGACATGTATCAAAAGAATGTAGGACCAAGTCAATGAATTCATTTATAAAATTTAGACAACAAGTAAAACCTATCCAAGACAAGAAACCAAAAAATAATACATTCATCGAAAGTCCTAAATAAGATGCATCCATCAACATTCATCAAATCAAGAAAAAGGAAGAGAAACAAGTAAAGTGTGGCCTTTATCTTTGTGTAGTAGAAGAAGAAGGTTAGCGATACATATATAATGGATGGTGTCATCACATGTCTCGAAATAAGAGCATATTGCTTTGGAGAATTCGATATCTACGGATAAATACTAATTCCGTAGATAAGTAGTCATATCTAGAAAAATAGTTTAATGTATTCTAGTCTATTCGAATAAGCAATGGATAAGATGAGAAGATGAGAAGACCTACCTGTAGCTCTTCTTTCGTCTCGTCTCCTTTGTATCGATCTTGTTGCTCCTTCCCATACTTAATATGTTTGAGAAGTACTTGTAAACACAAACAAAAAACAAAGAATCATTCGAATCAAAAGATCTATTGAATATAAGTGAATGGAATCAGATACATTTCACACATATAAGCATTATAAGAAAATACAAACATATGGGAGAAAGGTTCAAATACTTTATTTAAAAGAAGAAGGAATTACAACCATTATGTCTGTTTCAAAGTCATTCCTCCAGCTTGGATCCCATCCACATCACATCAAAAGCATGAAAAACTTGTAGAATTACAATACTTGCTTCAAAGCCAATTCTCATAGCAACATTATCTCCTTACAATTCAACATAATCCAACCCCTGATCACTTAGATGAGTGGTCAACTTATAGGGAGATGAATGAGGTTTTGTCATAAATGGTGGTACTAAATGGCCTTCCATGCTTAGAATTAGTTCCATGGAGGAAGGGATGAGAGGATAGGATGCATCTTAACTCATTCCTCATCCATTTTCAAGCTCATAGGAGTTGAAAGTGAGGGAACCTTCTAGATGACTCCAAAAGATAAGAATATTCCCCAAACCCTATGTGAATTTTGCTCAAACTCGCCCAGAATAGGTGAAGGGAAGCTTAAGTTTTCTGTAGAGCACCTTGGCATGTACATAACTACTCTGCAGTGCACCCTTACATGGGCCTACCTACTCTGGTCCCTCTAGAGGCCATTTATGGATGTCTTCAAGTCATGAAATTGTTTAGGAGGAGGCATTCAAAGGGGTGACTTGTTTAGGGCATGTACCAACTGAAACTAGGGTTTTTGAGCCTTAAAATCACTGATCTGGATCATGGGATTGATGTGCCTAAATGGATTTGTAACACATATTTATATCTCTTAAGAAAAACAAATGTGTTGAAGTTATGGAAATGATGCACTAGAAAAGGTACTAGGGAAAGGTAGAGTTGATCATGATGTTAAAAATACAAAAGCAATGAATGTATTATTTGTTGAATGATAAAGTAAAACATTTTGAGTGTGGTTCAAATAAATAATAAAGGGCACGTAGTTATATTTATCTCAATAAGATGAAAAATTATAGAAGAAGACACTAGAATGTTTATAGAAAAAAGGATCATAAATGCAGACAAAGTATATGTACTAAAGAAAAATCTTGGTAGAAATAAGAGGCAACCAAATCCTCTTTAGATTTAGAGTAGGGGAATATAGTACTCACTATAATTAATTGTGTTTGATACGTATTCCTAAAAGGACTACAAAAATTGATGAGTGGTGTACAAGCTCAGGAAGAGTGATGCATGAAAAGAAGGTTTACATGTGTGATATTCCATTGGTTCAACTTTAATGATGACCCCATGTGTTGCTAGATTATTCTTTTGATGTAGATGATTTATGCTACTAGTGTTGCAATTGTAAGGCTATTGTGATCAAGATTTGTGATGTGGGATTGAAACATGTTCAGGTGGAGCACCTCATATGGCTTCAGTGTCTTAGTGATTCATTTTTGACGTTATGGCCCCTTGCCAGTAGAAAAGGGAAAAGGCACTTCTTGGATGAACTTATTATTGTTGGGTTGTGTTATATTCTTTCCATGACTATCCCACATAGTTAAATGGGGGTTACAGGGGGGGGGGGGTCACAAGGGGTTTGAGGGGTACCCATAACCCCATTTTAGGTTGGGTAGACCCACGTATGGTTTCGTGCATCCATTTTAATACTATGGTAAGTCAGTTAGCATCTGTTGATATTAAAATTTCAGATGAAGATAAGTGCATCAGTTTGTTGTTTTCTCTACCAGATTCATGGGATAGTCGGGTTATTGCAATAGGTAGCAATTCAACCGCCTTACAGATTCACGAAATAGTCTTAGCCTTACTGATGGAGGAGATGAGGTGGAAAAATATGGAGAGATAGAATGGAGATGCCTTGTCTATACGAGGATGGTCCTAGAATAGAAACAAAAATAAGCCATCGAGTGGGAGATCTAAATCTAGAAGGGGATCTAAATCTCCAGGAAAACCTATAAAGGTGGTGTGCTAGAAATGTGGAAAGGAAGGGCACTTCAAAAGGGACTGTAAATCTAAAGCTCCTGCTAAAAGAAAAGCATCTGATGATGCTCCTTCTGTAGAGTGAAAACCACCTCAGATGAAGGTGGATATGTGTACTTGGCTTCTTCAAGTACACATGTAGATCATGAGGCATGGTTGATTGACTCACGTGCACCTTTCACTTCACTCCCCATAGAGAGTGGTTCTGTAAGTATGAGAAATACGATGGTGGTGAAGTATTCTTGGGGGATGATAGGAAGGCTAGAATCATTGGTCCGGAAAAGTAAAGTTGAATTTTCAAGGTGGAAGGGTTAGAACACTTCCAGGTGTTCTACATATTCCTGCATTGGCTAGAAATATGATTTCTGTAAGCTAGCTGGATGATGTAGGTGTAAAGATAGTGTTTGAGAAAGATACCTGTAAGATGGGTTAGGAAGCACTGGTATTGATATAGGGAGTTTGGATTGGAACTCTATACAAGCTGCAAGGTAGCACTGTTGTTGATGGGTGCAACAGTTCTGTGGTCCTCAAAAGTGGAGTTGAAAATCTACTGGTCTCTAGAGAGAAGACCATGTTGTGGCATTAAAAGCTTGGACATATTGGAGAGAAGGGCCTTTGAATTCTTCATGGTAAAGGTATGGTAGGGTATGAGTAATAGTTCTCTGGATTTTTATTTCTGTAAAACTTGTGTATATTGGAAGCAGAATTGTGTGAGTTTCCCCTCTGGTGGTAAGAGGGTGAAACAGATATTAGAGCTTGTGCACAGTGATGTGTTTGGACCTCTGAAGATTCCATCACTAGGTAAGTCTATGTACTATGTATCATTTATAGATGACTTCTCAATGAATACATGGATTTCTTTCCTTAAGAAGAAATCTGAAGCCTTTGACAAGTTTAAAGAATTTAAGGCTCTCATGGAAAATTAGACAGAGAAGAAGATAAAGGTGCTGAGGATAAATAATGTTATAGAGTTTTTTAGCAAGGAATTTGAAGAATTCTGTAAGAAGTGTGGCATAGCACGGCAGAAGACTGCTCCATATACACCTCAACAAAACGAAGTTGAAAAAATAATGAACAAGACATTGATGGAAAGGGCAAGAAGCATGCTCAGTGGTGCCAGGTTAGGACAGGAATTCTGGGCAGAGGTGGTGGATACCACATGTTACCTGGTCAAAAAGTCACCTTCATCAACATTGGAGGATAAGACTCCACAAGAGGTATGGACTGGTAAGAAACCCTCTCTTTCACATTTGAGGGTATTTGGATGTGATGCATATGTACATGTTCCAAAGGAGAAATGAACCAAGTTGGATAGAAATCTGAAAAGTGCATCTTTATTGGGTATAAGGATGGCTTAAAGGGTTATAAGCTTTGGAACCCAGTATCAAGGAAGGTTGTGTACAACAGAGATTCTGATCCAGATTTAAACAGGAACGCAATAAAATACAGAGATAACCATATACACAAAGATGCAGCGGAAATAATACTTCATTTCATTAATGGAAAATACTGAAATATGCTTACAACAGGAAATAGAAATAAACCAGCTAGGGCTATGGTAGCTTATCTCTGAGAAGAGATGTGTGGCTACATGCCTCTGAACTATCTTACAATTTGGCTTGAAGGCCTATTTATTATTGAGAAACAATGGAAAACCCTTCACATTCCAAAACCTAACCCTAGAAGATGAAACGCCAAACTATGGGCCCCATTTGGGTAAATTGGTACCCCTGTTTGGGTAATTTGGAACATCAACTTCCCGGGGTCGTAACTTTGGCATACGATCTCCGTTTTACGCGCATGATAGCCCGTTGGAAAGATCTCTCCGAGGACTATGACGGGAAAGATGATTTTTTATCTAAAAAATCATGGAGCAAGATTCCCCAAAAAACGTCGTTTAGGGCCTCAAAACGGCTCCGGAAGTTCAGGACCCGAAAAACTGCTAAAAATAGTAAACTGTGCTATAATTAGGGAAATTGAAAATGTTGAGGTGGGGGTCCAGGTGGACTTGGCAGGTGGCCACCAATATCCACCTGGATCATTCCTCCC
>APFE031113683.1:128840-141982 GCA_000404065.3 Pinus taeda
AAAGGAACATAATGAAAAATCAAGCTAGTAGTCCCGGTTTTTGGATCCAGGGGAAAATCTCTATGTATATGTGTTTTATGTGTTATGCTCTCGCATTGTTTACTTTCTATGTTTTAGAATTTGTATGCAGGTAATTTCGGTATGGGGTTAAAACCTACAATTATATATGGCATTGGTTCATTGTAGGAATATATAACTACTTCCTATATGTTGCTTGAGATTGTATGTGAGAGTGTGTTAACCTATGTTGAGATCATGAACTGCTGATGGTGCCTCATTGATACGTTCTATATTTTTGTTGGCTTCAATGTTTTAGTGATTCATTGTTGGAATTATGGTCCCTTGCTAGCAGAAAAGGGAAAGGACATTGCTTGGATGAAATTATTATATCTGGCATTTGTTCATTTAAGGAATATATAACTAATGGCTATATGTTGCTTAAGATTGTATGTGAGAATGTGTTGACCTATGATGAGTTCATGAACTATTTATGGTGCCTCATTGCTAAATTCTATATTTTTGTTGTTATATAGATCAGTTTCCTTACATTGCTTCCTTGATGCTTTGTTTTTTGTTGGATGGCAGTTTCATTGATAAGAAGGATATATATGTTGATGTTACTATTTCATGCTATTTGTGTTGTTTCTACATAGAGTTAATTATTGTTGTTGGTTGGTATTTGATATATTGTTGATTAGTCTTATTTTATTGCTATACCTAATGTCTTATGAGGAATTTAGATGTTGCAAATGTATTCATTGAAATTACATGTATATGTTGATGAGAGCTCCACATATGTTTCCATTGAGATCCTTCTTTATGGTTGAGGTGATGAGAGTAGACATGTGCTATCATATATTTTCATAGAGCACATATCATCGTTCATGGATGCCATGTATTTGTCACATATCATTATATTGATCATGCATAGAGATGAGAATATGTGCAGATATTCGAATAGTCATGCATCAATATTGTCTCACCCTTCGGTACATTGATCATAGAAACACATATTGGGTCCAATATGCATTGTAAAAGTGTAACCATTTGTTAGGATAATGTAACCTAAGTCCATGTAGGCGTCAGTCCATAGTTGGTGATAAACATATTTATAGAATTGTCATGTATCAGTCATATACCATGACCATGTATTTTCTCCAAGAAGTTTTGTACTTGTATTTCACATCATTGTACACCATTATTTAAAGTTGTTAAGGAGGCTCATTATAGAGCAATGAATAAAGTATGATTACAACCCCTTCATATGCTTAGGGGGAGTATGGTCAGCATAAGAGGCATGTTGGGAAACTAAGTTCTTTGTTTCCAAAAGAAACATCAACTTTTATTAGATGATCACTTAGTGTTGATAATTTTAGGGGGTGTACTTCTCTGAGAATAGTGTTTCCCTTTTCCCATTATGTCAAAGGTGGAGAAAAATACTTGGTGTATTGAAAGAGGTGGACGTCAAGCCTAGAGGGGGAGATTGTTGGCATTTAGCTAGTGTGTTGACCTTAATGCCAACTTGGATTGTTATCTTCTCACACTATATTTTGGTGACACTATTAGTGATTATCATCAGAATGGATGTATCTATCTAGGTTGTGACTTATGATAACATCATCATGCTTGCAAAAGAGGGTGAGAATTTTATGATATGATTGGCATCAGAATGGATGTATCAATCTAGGATATGATGTATGATGACATCTTGATGCTTGCAGAAGAGGGTGAACAAGTTATGATATGATTATAAATGAGATACAAAAGGTTGTTAGGGTGTTATTGAGACTTTCCAAGGATTGGGAAGGTCCTACAGGAATTGAAGAAGGTGTGCCATGAATTTAAAGTAGTTTGATTGAGGTTTGAATGAGATTTGGACTGAAAAATAGCATAACTTGAGTCACAGTGGAAATTTTTTTCTTATATTGCACTTGTGAATATAAATGGTTTGTTACTACCTATAAGTGAGGAAAAGAAAATAACCTTTAGGCAGAGCCATGGAATTTCCCAAGGTGTTCATGTGTGAAAGGTTATGCAACATCTATTTGATCCCATCAAATATTACCATCAACAAATCCCTAGGTTTTCCCATGGTAATCCAAAGGAGAAAAAGCTATAAAAAGGCAAGGATCCTAATTAGTCTAGTGTGCAAGAGTTGTGGATCAAATTGGATTATATTTTCTCATATTTTGGTTTCTCTATTCTTTGTTTTGGCATAGGTCTAAAGAAGACAATGATAACAGCTGAAACCCATGTTACCAAATAGTTTTGATATTGGAGGATTGAAGGAATGTGTGCATTATGTTTAGACTGAAGATCACTTTAAACCTTTGCACACAATTCATTTATATCTATCATACATGCATAGTGTTTCCATTGGTTTTTCTTTTAAATGCTATTATGCTTGGTTGCACTGAATTCATTCAGGATTGATTGCAATGATTAGATTGTTGTTTTGGCATAGATGAGTGTGTCTTTTTGAAAAACTATGTAGAGATATATGTGTTGTTTTGAAAAATAGTATCTATCAGTGATAAAAGCATAAATGATAGAGTTTGCCTACGAAATTGATGGTGTTTCTCTTGCAGAAGATGATTGATTTTTCTACTATAGCGGAAAATGTTTTTGTATTTCTAATGTTGTGATTTGTGTTGAAGAATGGAACTAGAATTGGTCTTCATAAAAATTTTTGAGTCATTATGTAATGTAGTTATCAAAAGAATGTTTTTTTTTTTTTTTTTTTTTTTTTGCTATAATGACTTATTAAACCATGGGTTTTATGCTTCAATCATCTTTTATTAGTCAAAGTCCCCATTGTGGACTCCTAGGATTTATATTGAGTCATTGTACATCTTATGAGACCCTTATTGGGCTTTGGAATCATGTAAAAAGGTTTATTATTGAGTCAAATAAGGTATTTGACATGTCCATAGCAAGTCGGCCTCAAAGAGATCAAATCGAGCTCAAAATTGGCAATTCGATCTCACCAAAGGCCTATATATGCAAACAATTCGAATTCATTTGGAGGCATCTCTCTCACAAGTTCAATATCCATGTGGAGGAGGCAAAAAAATGATGAAATTTTAGGAAGAGAAGAAGAAGTGTTGGAAGGATCAAGGTCGAAGGTTTTGGTCTATTTCTTCCTCTCTCTTATGTTAAGTTACTCAGTGAGTTGTTGGACTGAAGTTCCAATGCTGGAAGGGTCCAAATTCTGAAAGTGATAGGCTAAAGATTTCACTACTGGAAGGTCGAAATTTTGGATTTGCGGAGTCGAAACATTGTTGTTGCAAATTCAAAGATCTATGTCGAAGTTGCTGGAAGGATAGGACGACTCAGTGGTTGAAGGAGGTTTGTGTCTAGGTTGAGGAGTTTTTTATTTTCTTAAGAAAACTATTGAAGGAAGATATTTTCACTGGGTTTTCCCCTACATAGGGGTCTTTCCTTGGTAGAGTGCCTATATCTTGTGTCTAGTATTTTTGTGATCTTCATACACACATAATATAACAAATAAGTAAAAGAAGCCAACTTAATTTAGAAGTAATTATCAAGAAAGCGAAATATAACCCTAACTCTACTAACATTGATTTCTCAATATGGTATCAGAGCTAAGGTCAAGTAAGATTGAACATTACTCTATTTTCTCGAAGGAAATGGTTACTCCCTCTATGATAAGTTATATGAGAATGGGATTCAATACCACTGGAAGTTGGATCAAGAATATCCTCTACTATTTATTCAACAAGGTCAAAATTCAAGTGTTCTTAGTTGCAGTTACAGGTTCACATAATGATGACAATTCATGGATTATTGACAAGTATCATCAAGGAATATAATAGGGGAGAGTAAACATATTCAAACTCTATCAAGGGAACCATATTCTCATGCAGTGGAATTGGGAGACAACAAATGTTATGCTATTAGAGGCCTGGTATCAACATCTTTGAAGCTAGAGAATGGAGCTAAGCAACATCTCAACAATATAATTTATGTTCTAGGTTCGAAAAACAAATTTATTTCATGCTTACAAGATAAAGGGGATATAGTTTCTTTTGTCGATGGAAAGATTTTAGTTTGGGGAAAATATTCAAGTATTGATAAAGCTAAGGTTATTAGAGTTCATGAACGAAGCTTATATAGATTCTTAACACCATCTCCTCAATCTCTAGTTCATATGGAAATCCCATTGTGCTATGGCATAGAAGATATGATCATCTACACTACAAGGTCATTCCCACTCTTAATCAACTAGTTCATGGCATCCCCAACATCAAATAAGATCGTCAAGGAGTTTGCAAGGGATGTTATTTGGGAAAACATAGAAGAAAACCATTTACAAATAGTGAAACAAGGTCTAAATAAATATTAGACCTCATTCATTCTCATGTGTGTGGGCCTATGTCTAACAAATCACTTGGAGGTTAACTTTACTATGTGACATTTATTAATGATAAATCTAGAAAGACATGGCTCTACATTCTCAAGGAAAAGGATGAATTATTTGAGAAATTTAAGGAGTTTAGATCTGAGGTGGAAACCCTAACCAAAAGAAAAATAAAGACTTTGAGATCCAAAAATGGTGGGGAATACACTTCTAAATAATTGATTGCATATTGTAAAGAAGTGGGAATTAAGAGGTAGCTCATTGTTCCCTACTATCCTGAACTAAATGGAGTAGCCAAAAGAAAGAATAGGAAAATTGAAAAAGGTATACGAACAATGCTCCTTGATCAAGACTCACCAAAATTTCTACATGGAGAAGCAACAATGGCAGCAATATATATTCAAATTATAATTCCTCATAGAATTCTTGAGAATATGACACCTTGGGAGGAATTCACAATGAAGCAGTCTAGTGTGGACCATCTTTGAATATTTGGGAGTCTTGCTTATATCCACATTCCAAAGGACAAACGAAATAATATAGATTCTACAACCATCAAAGGGATATTCATTGGCTATAGTCTCTCCTCAAAAGCATATAGAATATACATCAAGAAAGGAAGGCATATTGAAGAAAGTAGAGATGTTATATCTGATGAAAACCATGCCTACAAAAGATCCAAAGATATCCCTATTGATTTTGATGAAGAAGATATACCAATTTTCGAAGGAAAATAAGTACACCATGACAATCCATATATAATTCAATAAGAATAAGAAGGATCAAGTGAGACTATTCAACCTGTGATCATACCAAACACTAGAAAGAGGAAAAAATGTTTAAAATCTAATCTTGAAGATGTTGAAGGACATGGATCTTTGAAAGGAACCTTTAGAGGAAGAAAAAGGCCAAAACGATATTCTAGATATGCTGCATATATGAAAAAATTGATTGAAGCTAAAAAATTTACATTTGAAGATGTTGTTCATCAATAAGTATGGAAGAAGGCAATGTAGTAAGAATATCAATCAATCATGAAGAATTGGGTTTGGGAAATCATTCCTAGACCTAGTGAAAAATTGATTGTCACCTCTAAATGTATCTACATGATCAAGCACGTTGTTGATGGAAGTAGAGATAGATACAAAGCTATATTTGTTTGAAGGGGTTTCTCTAGAAAAGAAGTCATATATTATGAAGAAACATTTGCATCCACCGCCAAGTATACTACAGTTAGATCTTAGGTTTCATTGGATGCTACAATGGGCTCGAATATCCATCAAATGGATGTAAAGGCAACATTTCTGAATGGGACCATCAATGAGGAAGTATACACTAAAAAACCAGAAGGATTTGAAGTAAATAGAAAATACACTCATGTTTGTAGATTCAATAATGTTGATCTAGATTGTCATTAATGTCAATATGAAATGAAGGAGAAGCAGAGTAGACTTGTGAAGAATAGGAGCAAAGCCACTATAAAGATGATCACATCAGAAAAGGAAGATAAGAAGAGGTCATTGGAAGCCACGATAATCAAAGAGAAACACATATCGGAGGTGCATAAGCGGAGGAGCAAAAACAGTGTTAGTAGAGAAGCCATATCGGGAGTATCGCATGAAATATATGCCCAAGCAATAGCAAAGAGGAAGAACTATTGGATGTATCGCATATTCCAAGAGTATTGCATAATGGAGGAGTTAACAGTTATAAACCGTGAAAAATGGTTAAAGAAATGTATTACGGACCCAATGGTTCCATAAAAATATACTGTATTGTAATATCACATCCATAATAATCACAAGCCTTGAAGAGAGGTAACAAGGGAAAGTTGTCGAATGCAATAAGCTATGAACCCGATAGATGTATCAACAACTGCTTAATATCATATTACTTCTGCCTCATCAGAAATATCATATCATAAGTTATATATATAGATATATATATATCGACCCGATGGAGGCATTAAAAACAATGTATAATAATATCGTGTCCGTCATATTGGGAGTTATGTATCACAGTGCTTAAATCCCTTGTCACATTAAAACTACGATTGTGATAATAACACGGACCCGACTACACCATTGCAATATAAGTTAATATATTATCACATCCATCACATATCGCATATATTATAAAGCCTTGCCACACTATAAAGCATCGATTGTGATAAAGTTGTGGAGGAGCAGACTTGATGAAGTTATAGATGTGGGAATAATGCATTTGAAGTCTGGCCTTAAGCATTCGGTCGGGGTTTTTCCATGTATTCTTGTGTATTCAAATAAATGTGTTTCATGTGGTTTTTAAGGCCAAATGCATAAATAAATGCTTCTAATATTTTAGTGGGCCTGAGCCGTTGTGATTGTGATTGCGGGATTACTATTGTATATTGAAAAAAATGGGGGCTTCTTTGATATAGTCATTTCTTTAATATGAAACATTATTATTATTCGGCCTCATTTCCACATTAATGTGTTATATATCTATTGATGGATTTTAAGAGACAGAGGAAGCCGAAGAGTGAGCACAGAGGAAGCTGAAAGGTCAAGCGAGCATTGAGGAAGCTGAAAAGCTAGCGAAGAAAGGAAGCTAAAGGCTAGGGGTGTTAGGAATATAAAACAAAGAACAAGAAATGACGAGTGTTACTGGAAAAATCGTAAGAAACAGAGGAAGCTGAAGCTTTGGTAGAGGAGGAAGAAGCAGGAAGACATAAGTAGTCATAGGTCTAGCATGGTTGCGAGTGGAGAATTACAACCAAACAGATCCAAACAGTCTACAATAGAGGGTTGGAGCCCTTGAGTTTGGTGCCTCAAAACTAAAAGGATTGGTGTCCTAGGAGTTGGTGCTCCTAAATTCAAGGCTTGTGCCTTGACAAGATAGAGTTGTTGCTCTAGAGGTTGGAGCCTCACAAAGAGTCCAAGTTGGTGCTTAGAAACTTATTGAAACCATATATATGTATATATATTGTATTTGATTTATTGCAAAGACCACATTAATAAAAGAATCTATTTCCGTTATCTACTTTTGTGTTCCAAATATGAATGTTTTAACTGATAAAATTAATAATTGGAAAGAAACACTCATTCACCCCCCCAATATTTCCAACAATTGGTATCAGAGAATGTTTCTTCATATCAACCTAACAACTTGACGAAGGATTCTTAGTCATGACAAAAAAGCAAGAAGTGTTAGGAAGACCTCCTGGGTTCGATGGCACAAACTTTGGTTTCTGGAAAAAGAGAATGTCCTACTACTTAATGTCCCTTGGACCTGAAGTTTGGCATTCGGTCTTGAATGAGTACATAGATCCTTCCACTCTTCCAACAGATCAAGATGAGAGGAAAGTCTACATTGCAAATGCAAAAGCCTTAAACTCCATCACTAGTGGAACAACTGATTTTGAATTTACAAAGTCATGAATTGTAACTCTGCCAAAGAAGTATGGGATAAGCTAATTATCTTATAGGACAAGGACTCGAAAATCAAGAAGGAAAATCTTCAAACTAATAAAAGGCAATTTGAAAGTTTGAAAATAGATGATGAAGAAGATATTGCATCATACTTTCTCCAAGCAGCTGAAATGGTCAACTCTCTTAAAGGATTGGACGAAAACATTAAAGAAAGTACCATTGCTCAAAAGGTCTTTAGATCTCTCCCAGACAGATTTGACTCCAAAATAAACGCCATAGAAGAAATAAAGGATCTAGATACTCTCAATATGGATGAACTCCATGGAATCCTCACTACCTATGAGATGAGAAAAGGTTGCCCTAGATCCAAAGATGTAGCATTGAAGGCCTCAAAATCAAAAAAGGGGAAAGAAAGGAATGTTAGTAGTGATGACTCCGATGTTGAATCTGAATTGGCACAATTTGTATGAAAGCTGAAGAAAGGATCTAAGATAAAAGGTAAATACACTCTTATCTATTTCAATTGTGGAAAAATAGGTCATTATGTTGCAAAATATCCTCACAAGCATGATAGTGATGATGAAGAAAATTCTAAGAGGATGGTATACAAAAATAAAGTGTTCAATAAGAAGAATTTCCTCTCTAAGCAAGATGAGTCTGATGAAGATGAATTTGTAGTCATCAAAAAGAAATCAACTAACCAGTTCCCTCACCACAAAGGAGGTAATGAAGAATCAGATGAAGAAAAAGACCATGACGGAAGCCAAGAAGTATTATTCATGGCATTCACAAATGATGATGACTCAGGGCTGGAAGGAAATGTAGATGAATTATTAATAAGTGCCATTGAAGAAAATGAGAAATTATGGAATAAAATCATCTCTCTCAAGGTGGAAAATGAGGAAACAAAAAGAAGGGAATATCTCTTGGAAAATAAGCTAAAAGAAAAAGAAGAAGCTTGCAAGGAACATGAAGATGAAATAGTATCTCTGAGGAAGGAATTGAAGTAGGTTAAAAAGGGTTGGAAAAGATCTCAAATACTTGAAACTATCCTAAATAATCAAAAACCTCGACATGATAAATTTGGAATAGGTTTTAAAGGAGAATCATCAAGCACTAAGAATAATGCGAAAAGCTATGTCGATGTACTTTCCAGCAACCCAAAGGAAGAAAGATTATTTCATCAAAGGCTCAACCTAGATTCAAAGAATGAAGAGAGAGTAACTCTAAGGAAAAATGTTGATTCAAATCATCGATGCTACAACAGATACAAAATAGTGTTTCATCAAAGGCCCATCTCAAAACCAAAGAATGAAGTGGGAGTAGCTCTAAGGAAGAATGTTGATTCAAATCATGGCTATTACAACAAGTACAAAACTATCTTTTTTGGGCATTGTTTCCATTGTAAAAATTTTGGTCATCAAGCTAGACATTGCATGGCTTGTAAGAATGACACACCAAAACTGAAGGATCAAATAAACCAACCATATGGCCCGAAAGGGCAAGGACAAATCAAGACCTACAATTATTTTGATCCCTTGGCCAAATTTGATCTGATTTGTTCATTATGTAATAATAATGGACATAATGAACCAAATTGCACACTCAAGAGAGGAAAAGCAAGAAGTGAGAATCCCAACATGGATAAATGTGGCTTAGCTCTATGTGCTCAAAATAATGAAAATCATTGGTTTGTGGATAGTGGGTACTCCAGACACATGACAAGGGACATAAGGAAGTTTTTCTCATTGAACAAAAAGGAAGGAAATGTATCCTTTGGAAGTGGATCTGCCAAAATTGTTGGAGAAGGAAATGTTACTCTTATTAATGGAAAAGGAAAATCTCAAAATGTTTTGGTAGTAGACGGGCTCAAACACAACCTCCTTAGTGTTAGCCAAATCTGTGATCAAGGACATAATGTTGTCTTCAACACCAAAGACTGTGAAATAACAAACTCTTCCTCAGGAGAAGTTATGGCGAAAGGGATTAGAACACTAGAAAACATCTACATTATGAACAATATTCAAGAAGATAAATGCTACTTAATTCAAACAGATGAAAGTTGGTTGTGGCACAAGAGACTTGGACATACAAGCTTTGATAACTTGATCAATATCAGCAAGATTAAAGTAGTACGAGACATCCCAAAGTTATTCAAACCAAATCAAGGAATATGTGATCCATGTTAACATGGAAAGCAAACCAGAACCAACCACAAGACCAAGTTATTTTCTACATCAAAGCCTTTGGAGATCATTCATGTTGATTTATGTGGACCAAATAGAACTCCGACACTCCAAGTAGAAAGGTAATTTTCTTTATTTGTTGATGACTATACTAGAACAATGTGGATATATTTTATAAAATATAAATCCGAAGCATTTGAGTGTTTTAAGAATCTTAAAGCTCTTGTAGAAAGTGAAAAGGACTCAAAGATTAAGTGTCTCAGAATAGATAGAGGGGGAGAATTCACATCAAAATAATTTGATGAATTCTATAAAATACATGGTATTAAAAGAGAACTCTCTGCTGCCAGAACACCCAAGCAAAATGGGGTAGTTGAAAGAAGAAACCGAATCGTTCAAGAAATGGCAAGAACAATGTTAATAGCAGCTGACTTACAACCAAAATTTTGGAGAGGAGCAGTTGGGACAACTGTCTATACCTTGAATTGAACTTAATTAAGACAAAATAATGAAAAGACTCCTTCTGAATTATGGAAAGGAAGACCTGCTTCATTAAATGCTCCAAGCTTTTTGAAAGCAAGTGCTTCATAAAAATCAATGATGGCTCAGTAGGAAAGTTTGATTCTCGGGTTAATGAAGGGATCTTTCTTGGATATTCTACATGGAGCAAATCCTACAAGTGCTATAATAATCGACTACAGAAAACAGTGGAAATCATTGATGTAAATATTGATCAAGACCTTCTAGAAAAAGAAATTGAAGAACATAAACTTGATCCTCTTGAGGAAGAAGAACCTAGAAAAGAACAAATAGATCAAGAAAAACGCAAGGAAAAAGAACCATCTCAAACCCCTTCAAAGATGAAGTTTCTCAAAAAATATCACCCATAAAAGAAGATTATTGGCAATGTAGATGAAGGGATGCAAACACAAAGAAGAATGACAAGTACACCAAGGAAAAATGATGCTTCTCTTCTATCCATGATAGGACCAGAAACATTTACTCAAGCAAGTAAGGATCCTCACTGGATAAAAGCCATTGAAGAAGAAATGTCTCAAATTGAGAAGAATGAGACATGGGAGCTGGTACCTTGTCCAAAGGACAAAAACATAATAGGAACCAAGTGGGTATTCAAAAACATAATGAATGAAGATGGAAAAATCATCAGAAACAAGGCAAGGCTTGTTTGTAAAGGTTATTCACAAGTTGAGGGAATTGACTTTGAATAAACATTTGCACGAGTAGCTTGTATGGAAGCTATGAGGATGTTCTTGGCATTTGCTTGCTCAAAAGGATTCAAAATCTATCAAATGGATGTAAAATTAGCATTTCTGAAAGGGGAACTCAAGGAAGAAGTATACATGGAGCAACTAGAAGGGTTTAAACTAACATAAGCAAAATACTTTGTTTGTATGTTGAAAAAGGCATTATATGGGTTGAAACGAGCTCCTAGAACTTGGTACTCAATATTGGATCATTATCTACAACAACAAGGCTTCAAGAATGGGGTGGCAGGAAGCAATCTCTACATAAAGATGGATGACGATAAGTTACTAATCACACTTATTTATGTTGATGATCTGATTTTTGCTAGTAATAATGATGAGATGAGCCATGAATTTTCTCAAAAAAACTCAAAAGAGTTTGAGATGTCGATGATAGGAGAGTTATCTCACTTCCTTGGACTACAGGTATCTGAAACCATGGCAAGTGTGTTTATATCTCAAGCCAAATACCTTAAAGACATGCTTAAAAGATATGGAATGGAAGACTATGCACCCATGAGCACACTTATGAGCACAAATTGCAAATTGAGCGAAAATGATGACTCTCCTCCAATAGATGCAACTCATTATAGGTTAATAATTTGAGCCCTTTTGTACTTAACTGCTACAATCCCTGACATTATGCAAGAAGTAGGAATGGTGGGAAGATTTCAATAAACTCCTAAACAATCCCATCTATTGGCTGTAAAAAGAATTCTCAGATACCTGAAAGGAACTTCTAATTTCAGTCTTTGGTTCCCTAAGAGCTCAATTCTTACTATGATTTCATACACCGATGCTGACTGGGCCGGAAGTGTCAATGATCGAAAAAATACTAGTGGAAATTCACTCTTGCTAGGAGATTGTTTAGTATCTTGGCTAGATAAAAAACATACATCCATATCACTATCTACAACTAAAGTCGAGTATATAGCTGCCACATATTGTTGTACTCAAATACTATGGATGAAGGAAGCTGTAAAAGATGTCAAAATCGGCACAAATCAACCAACTACCATCTATTGTGATAATACAAGTGTGACCAGCCTCTGTAAAAATCCAATGATGCACTCAAATACCAAACATATACCAATCAAGTATAATTTCCTTCATGAACAAGTAGCTGAACAAAACATCATCATGGAATATATCAATACTAAGGAGTAGATAGCTGATATTTTCACAAAACCTCTTCCTCGAGAAGCATTTGAACATCTTCATCAAAAGATGGGGGTTGTCTCTTTAGCATCACTTACGTTGATTCATAAATATGTTTCAGGATAGGGGGAGCAGTTCGATAGGGGGAGTTCTTTTGCACTCCTTTGCTACTGATGTCAAAGGGAGAGAGAAGAAGAATATTGCCATTAATGACAAAGGGGGAGATTATTGATCTAGATTGTCATTAATGTCAATATGAAGCCAAGGATAAGTAGAGCAGACTTGTGAAGAATGGGAGCAAATCCACTGGAAAGAGGATCGCATCAGCGAAGGAACATAAGAAGAGGTCATTGGAAGCCACGAGAAACAAAGAGAAACACATATCGGAGGTGCATAAGTAGAGGAGCATAAACAGTGTTAGTAGAGGAGCCATATCGAGAGTATCACATGAAATATATGCCCAAGAAAGAGAAAAGAGGAAGAACTATTGGAAGTATCGTATAACAAAGGAGTTAACAGTGATAAACCATGAAAAATCCTTAAAGAAATGTATTTAGAGCCAATGGTTCCATAACAATATGCTCTATTGTAATATCTCTTCCACAGTAATCGCAAGTCTTGAAGAGAGGTAACAAAGGAAAACTGCCAAATGCGATAAGCTATGGACCCGATGGATGTATCAATAACCACTTAATATCATATCGCGTCCGCCTCATCGGAAATATCATATCATAAGATATAT
>APFE031113683.1:148592-184257 GCA_000404065.3 Pinus taeda
CTATATGGTTTGAAGCAAGCTCCTAGGGCATGGTATGCAAGAATGTATGCATAAATTCTAAGAATTGCGTTCGTGAAAAGTATTGTTGATCGAAATATCTACATCAAGGTTTTGGATAATCAACCAGTCATTATTCTAATACATGTGGATGATTTTTTCATTACAAGTGTGGAGACAAGGATATAGGAATGAAAGAATATGCTGACAACCGAATTTGAGATGAAGGATGTGGGATGGATGGACTATTACCTAGGTTCAGAAGTACAGTAGAATCATGAGGAGATATCTATGGAAAGGAAAGTATATCTTCAAGTTCTTGTAGAAATTTGCAATGATGGATTCTAAGCCCATGACTCCTCATATGATCACCAATCTCAAGAATTTTAGGAGCTCTAACTCAAGTCACATAGATCCTACCTCCTATCATAATTTGCTAGATTCTCTGATGTATTTGGTAAATACTAGGTTGTATATATGTTTTCTGGTGAACATTCCTAGTCAGTTTCAGTTCAATCATTGTCATGATCACTCGATAACTACCAAGCATATATTGAGATATCTTCATAGAAATATACATCATTACCTAAAGTATGATAGCAAGTAAGTCAGGTTGATTGAATTCACAAATTCTGATTGGGGTGGCAGTGAGATCGATGGAAGAAGCACTATAGGTGTATTCTTTAGTTCAGGATCTGCCATGATCTCATGGATTAGTAGAAAGAAAGATAGTGTTGCTTTGATTAGTGCTAAATCAAAGTATGTGGTTGCATGTGAATTAGGAAAAGAGCCATTTGTATGGTTGAGGAAGCTTCTAACATATTTATTCAAGAATCCTTTGGGTCCTAATGTTATAAAATGTGATAATCAAAGTTTCATCAAGATGTCTGAAGATCCCGTGTTTCATGCCAGGATGAAGCATATCAACAATAAGTTCCACTAAATTAGGGACTTGGTGCAGTATGGGATCATGAAGTTACAGTATGTCTCATCCAATGATTAGGTAGATGATATATTAACAAATTCTCTTCCTCATAATAAATTTTAATACCTGAGAAACATTCTTGGTTTAGTAGATATTAGTGAGCTTATTAATGATGATAAAATTTTGGAAGAGATTTGGTGAGGCTTTGTGTGTGAGACACATTCCTTGGGAGGACATTAGGTCAGAACTATGTGTTGATGTCTACATCGAAAGTAGGGAGGGTGGCGTTGGTCATAGATGTTGGTCACTTTAATCACTTATTAATTTAAGCAGTCGAATGCCACATAAATTGTAAACCCGGGAAAGTTTGATTATTTCAAAGGTGACTACGTACTGTATGTACTTAGTTTTAATAGCATTAAAAAGATGTAGTATAAACAATTCACACTTTGTTAAATCTCTACTCTGTGTTACAGTAGTTATAATCTATTACAAAATTTAAATAAGAACAGATAATTGATTAAAGAAAATAAATCTGCAAAAAGGAAACAATGGTTTTCCTGTAACAAAGGATCAGGACCCTATCCCTCAGAGTAGGAACATTCAGCACTTGACCCTGTTTATCCAGTTCACCAATGCACTCTATAAATCCTAATCATCGGTGAGGCACTCATGTACAACATCAATCGGAAAAACAGAGTCTTAGAAAAAGTAAATTACCATCAGAAGCGGTGCTTGTAATTGAGGTATAAACAGAATTCACACACAACACACAACAGAAAGAAGATGGGTGAATCTTGTGATGAAGGTGCGAATTGTCCTTCGCACAAGATTCCCCAGGACACAAAAACTAAATTGAAATACTCAGAACAGAATTTTATTCATCCGTCAATATACCATATTACAAGAAAGATTTAGTCTTGTCCTTTCGCTACAATCCCTGTGTTACAGCTTGTTCATCCTCTGTCAATTCCCTCTCTAATGTAGACGTCTCCTCTTTACAGAGGAGACATCTATTACAAAATATTTTCAGTATAAATTCTAGTTCATCCCTTTGTACAAAAATAGGGAAATCAATTCCCGTTAATAGAATGTTGTTACAGTAATATGGATTATGAACGTTACAACCAATGTAACAGTTTATTCAGATCGATGGGATTCCTTTGTTGTCGCAATTTTGGTGCGCAAATCTCAACTATCTCCTTAAGATTCATATGTTGTCCTTACTGTTTTAGCTTCGCGGTTCATGCTGTGTCCGTTATTTCAGCTTCGAGGTCCGTGCTGTTTCCGTTGTTTCAGTAACTGCAAAATATAGTCCTGCCAGCTTTAGGCAGTTTCAACAATTGTTCAGCAACTTAATCAACTTCAAGGATCAATTATAAAGATAACATGATTATGTGTTGAATAATTAAACATATAGTAATGAGAAGAGTTACTGTATACCTTTAGAATGATTGGGTCAACATACTAACAAAGGCTTTCAACTATGAGTTGAAAAGGGTAATATTATGACAAAATATAGGGTCAAAAATAGACAATATGGGATCCTAACATCCCCCCCAACTGAAAAGGTTGCATGTCCACATGCAACGTCTAGTCTGAATTTGAGTCGGAATACTGGGATGAACAGTGCAAATTGCTTATGCAGTAAGTATAGAAGGTGTTGTCAACCATGTCTCTAAACCCATAGACACTCTGAAGTTTCTGCCATGCTGCCAGCTCTTCCTTTTTGGTTAATTTATATTGAGCCTTATATTGTTGTCTAGGTAGCCATAAGAGAGGGAAATGAAAGTGGTAACCAATCCATCGTTGAGCACACTGTGTAATGCATCTAACATAATTAGGTATGCGTGAGATTTCCACCTGAAGAATGAGAGGATTATAAGGATGATATTCCCGTCTCTCTTTAGGACAGTGTTCCCAGAATAGATTATTGGCTTTTATAGCCAGAGCTCCTTTAGTTTTCACATAATACTGGCAGTCTTCCAAGACTGCTGCCTATAATTTCCTAATATGATCAGTCATCCCTGGCTCTCATAGAATTCGTTGATGTTCTGTAATGAAGACAGCTGCGTGTTGTGGCTCAACACGGATCCAGAGAAGACAGTTCTCCTCATTATGTGTTGCTGACATAAAAGCATTCTGCCAAGTAAGATGGTTGGCCAAGAAGGAAATAAAGGCTCTTATTTGGATATCACCAACCAGAGGAAGTAAATTAAGCTTTCTATCTTCAGGCATAGCCTCATTGTGAAGATATAGTTCACACAACAAGTTTTGGTCGCTATTTGGTGCTTCTGCGAAGGTCTCAATAAATTGTTGTGGTGTAGATACCTGGTGGGGTCTTCCATCCTTGATTGCTTTTATTTGGAGGAATGCTAAGCATTCTCTCAAAAATACAGAATAATTAAAAGAGGGTTTCCTTGTAGCAAGTAACCGCTGGACCAAGTCAAAGATGAGGGACAGTCTGGTTTTTAATTTCTTATTCTCCTTATATTGTGCACGAGACTGTTCAATCACTTCCCAATTTTTGTATGCATGGTTGAGCCATGATGACTTTTGTTGCTGAAATGCCTTTCCTTGTGAGAGCTCATACTCTATCTTCCATGTGTTACTTAGTTTTTGAAAACTGGAAGTCTGTGTGTAAGAACTGCTGACACGGGGACGTTCAGTCTGTGCATGAGCATTGCTGACACAGGGAGGTTCAGTCTGTGCATGAGCATTGCTGACACAGGGAGGTTCAGTCTGTGCCTTCTTAGTTGTAAAGGATTTTGCTACTGGTTTCTGTTCTGTAACAACTTGGGTAGGCTGGGGTGGCTTTGTTCCTTTCTCTAAAATTCTTGAAGAGCTTGCTGGTTCTTGTGTAACAGCAGGGTATTCCTTTTTTACTATAATAAGAGGGGGTATTGGACTGGCTCCAGACAACGAAACTTCAACTATCTTATAACCTGCTCGAGTATAGAGATCACCACATTCACTGCACATGTATTCACTGTATTGATCCTTTTCTACACTCTTTTCGGCTGCAGATTCTACCTGAGCTAACATGTAGAGATTAACTTCCTTTTCATAGGCTTCCATGGCCATTTTTAATTCTTGCTGATAAGCCTTAATTTCAGATTTCAAAAACTTGTTTTCTTCCTGCAAGGAGGCTAAAGTAACCAGGGCTTCTATAGTTGCAGGTTCCGCTGGAGGAAAGAATTACTGTTTAGTATTAACTTTATCATTTGTGTCCACAACAGGTGCTTCTTGTGTACCACCTGTTGGGTCAG
The DNA here is from genome assembly GCA_000404065.3 of Pinus taeda. Lineage (NCBI taxonomy): Eukaryota > Viridiplantae > Streptophyta > Pinopsida > Pinales > Pinaceae > Pinus > Pinus taeda. Next base: position 152,784 of record APFE031113683.1, read on the forward strand.
TGGCTGGTTCTTGTGTATCAGCCACATCTAGGTCATTTTCCTTTTGTTTCCCAACAGGTGGTTCTTGTGTATCACATGTTGGGTCAGTGGCTGGTTCTTGTGTATTAGCCATATACCCTATATCGTCTTGGATGTCTACTTTAGATGTATCGACAACTGGTTCTTGTGTAGCAGCTGCCTCTTTTGAGAAAAATGATGTCACAAAATCGTGAACACTCTGAGTTTTGGCACGGGATGGTGAGGAAAGTGAAGGTCCAGGGCTGGGTGGAATACGGGATTTTAGAGTGATGGGTGGGGAATTTGGGATAATGTCCTCAGTTACTACGGACGACCTTGTTCATCACCGTGGTAAGGAGGCATGGAAAATAGTAGCTTTTCTCTTTCAAGCGCTTTTCCTTAAAATAGGGAGATTATGGGAAACTGAGGCCCTGGGTTTTCTTTTTAGTGGGGTTGCAGCTTCCTGTTGCTTCTTCCTATTAAGCATACTAATGGGGGTATTTTCGCCCGAATCATTGGTAGGGATATGGACCATGGGAGTGGATGGTTCAGCTTCATTAAGGGTTGGGGGCTGCTACAAATTTTCAGTGCTTAATTGTGGAGTTTCTGCTGCCGATTGCTGATTTTCAGCAGCTTGCTGGGAGTTTTCCTCGGATCGCTGGGAATTTTCTTGGGCTTGCTAAGGAATTTCCTTAGCTTGCTAAGGAGGATTATTGATGGGAGGTGGATTGTGTAGAGAAAAACCTCTAAGAGCTGGGCCAAACAATGGTGTGTAAGGGAAAGGAGTTGGTGCCTTGCTTTCACGGTATAATGTTCCATATTTTTTAGACATCCAAGAAGATAATAGGGCATATTTATTAAACGACCATGCCTCAAATGATTTAAAATCACAAAGTCGTGTTGGTAGACTACCTGATAGCAACCCTCACAGGTAAAATAGTGCTTAACAAATTCTGTAACCTTTGGCCATGGTGGTGGAAATGATTGAAGTGCAATGCCCCTACCTTTGGGTTCAACATGCTCCCCTGGTAACACAAAATCTAGCTGTGCATGGAGAATGAGGTGTTTTCTGCTGAACTAGCAAGTACCATTGGTTGGTAGTCCTGAAACTTGTGCTATATCCTCATCCGTTGTTGGAATTCGCACTCCTTGGACAGTGGAGTATCCTTCCCTCATATTACATGCAAATTCCAGAACCTGTTACGAGTCGAAATCCAGAAGTCTTCTGAAGTAATCCACCCATCCGGCCTGTAAAAAGATTTGATATGCCTCCTGGTAGAGTTCCAGTAATGTCGTTGAGCCATGTTCATGTCTAACAACATTTTCTCCCATAATTACTGATTCAAAAAAGATACTACCATGAGAAAATAGAAATGACGGTGATTGGCATGTCATTTAATGATTACGATATTTCAGTAACACCCCCAACTGTGGCTTAAATGATATGGTTGGTAGTACGATGATTTCAGCAGTCATATCATATCTTCTCATTAACTATGATTTAATATTCACACGTAAACACACATACCTTTATATTTACCTTTGGTTGTTGCGCCAAAAATTATTATATCGTCATCAATAGGTTGATGATATATAAAAAAGGGTCTATAAAGTATGAGGGTTTTCTACACACAAGGATTTCATCATTCACAGCAAATAATAGTGAAGGACCGTAATTATCATGATGAATGGTTGATTTGCTTAATGAAGAGTAATAGTTCATTCTCGGGAACATAAATGGGAGAATTATTTATTTCTAGTAAAATGGACAAGATTGGCATTTTAAGCACTGGAAATTGGTGTTTCAGCAACGGGAAATGATGTTTCAGCAACAGGAAATGGTGTTTCAGCAACGGGAAATGGTGTTTTAGCAACGGGAAATGGTGTTTCAGCAACGGGAAAAGGTGGGAAAATGTAAGAGGAATGAATTTTGTTCTGAAGTGAGATGGCAATGATTTTCCAAGCCGCTCTTAGTTCTCCCTAGCTTGGAACTTTTCTTCTCAGCCACCTTCCGAAGCTAAGATCTGCAAAATAATTAATTGTAACATGGCAACCCTTGACAGGGATTATTAGTTAAGGAATCTAATCTAAAAATAAATACATAAACAGAAAATCAAGTGCATTGAGGGATAGTAGATTCCCCCAAAAAGGCATAGTGTGTGTCCGTCATGCAAGTAGCTTTGAAATCTTCTTTAGAAATAGGTTGTTGATACAAACAGAGTCGATATCCATTCACTAATAATGGTGTTCTGGAATCATCAATCGTTAAGAGTCTGACTGTTCCATTTGGAAAAACAATATCTACTTCATAGGGTCCTAGCCACCTTGTTCTTAATTTACCTTGAAAATTTTCAAAACGGGAGTCATACAGTAGAGCCCAATTACCTTTTTGGAACTGCTTATGATTAATGATTTTATCATGCCACCTGGTTCTTTTCTGTTGTATCATGGTTGTTTGATGGATGGCATCCAACCTCTTTTCATCCAATTCCTGGAGCTGTTGCAACCTAGCTGTCTGTGCATCAGTCAGATCAAGGTTAACAGCTAAAGCACTCCTTAAGGTTTTGATTTCAAATTCCACAAGAAAAACAACACTTTTACCATAGACTAATTCATAAGGTGAAAAACCTAAAGTATTCCTCCAAGTAGTTTTGTAAGCCCATAATGCTTCAGGCAACCTTTGAAACCAGTCCCTTATATTTTCCTTCACTATTTTTGTTAAAATGGCTTCTATGACTTTATTCGTACTTTCCACCTAACCATTGGCTTGGGGGTGATAAGGTGTAGTCATTTTATGCTTAATTTGGTATTTCTGTAATGTATCTTTGAAGCCATGAGAATTAAAAGGAGGTCCTCCATCTGTGACTAGTTCTCTAGGCAATCCAAACCTAACAAAGATTTCTTCAAATAAAAAGGTTAAAACTGATTCTTCATTACCTTTGAGGATTGCCTTAGCTTCTACCCATTTTGTCATATAATATGTGCAGACCAGTATATAAATTCTTTGATTGGATGGAGAATTAATGGGATGTATAAAATCTAGCGCCCATCTTTCAAAAGGTTCAAGTATTAACTGGGGATTAAGTGGCATTTCATCCCTGTGATTAGGCTACCCCATTCTCTGATAGCTATCACAAGCCCTGACATATTTCTTTGCATATTTGAAAAGTGAGGGCCAATAATAACCCATTCTAAGAACTTTGTGTGCTATTCTTTTATCAGCAAAATGCCCTTCACAAGGGCCATCATGACAAGCCTTCAATATATCATAAACTTCATCTTCTCTGATGCATCTCCGGATTTCATGATCGAGGGTCTGTGTGAAAAAGACATCCACTTATCCAGCTGTACCTAGCACTTTTCTTAATGATCTTTCTCTTTTCTCTGTGCGATAGGTGTGATGGTAGCTTCCTTGCAACTAAGTAATTAGCAATGTCTGCATACCAAGGTGAGTGAGCAGATACTGCAAATAAATATTCATTAGGAAAGGAATCATCAACTGGAGTATTTTCATCAGTTTTTAGCCGAGAAAGGAAATCAACAACTACATTTTCTTTACCTGGTCGATCTACAATTGTAATATCAAATTCTTGTAATAGTAATAACCATCTGGTAACTCGAGCATTTGTAACTGATTTGTTCATTAAATATTTAATGGTTGAGTGATCATATGAACAAAAGTAGTGTAACCGGTAATATAATGTCGAAACTTATTAATAGCATAAATGACTGCTAAGAATTCTTTCTCGATGACTGTATAATTAAGTTCAACAGGGGTCATATTTTTACTGATAAAATAGATAGCATAGGGAAGATTGTTTTCTTCTTGACCCAAGACAACTCTAATTGCAGTGTCTGAAGCATCAGAGGATATATGAAAGGGGAGTGCCCAGTCAGGTCCTCTTAAAATGGGAGTTGTAGACAATTGATGTTTAAGTTTATTAAATGCTTTCTGACAATCACCATTCCACTTAAATTCAACATTTTTCATAAGTAACACAAACAAAGGAGAAGCTATTTTAGAAAAATCTTTGATAAATCTTCTATAATACCGAACATGTCCTAAAAAACTTCTTACATCATTTTGTGTTTTAGGGATAGGAAGAGTCTGAATTACCTGTATTTTAGCTGGATCAACTTGAATTCCTAGGAATCAGATGAAGTGTCCCAATACAATACCTTGAATCATCATCATATGGAATTTTTCAGTACTTAAGGCAAGATGTTCTTTTCTACATCGTTTAAGTACTTTCTCAAGGTTTTGTAATGCATCTTCAAAAGTCACACCATAAGGAGTAAAGTCATCCATAAATATTTCTAAGGAATCATTAAGCATATCAGAAAAAATCCCTATTACTGCTCTTTGAAATGTTGCTGGTGCATTACATAATCTGAATGGAAGAACTCTATAGGAAAAATTCCCCCATGGACTAGTAAAGGTGGTCTTGTCTTGATCTTGGGGTGCAATCATGATCTGATTATATCCACTAAATCCATCCAAAAAGGAAAATAATCTCTTGCCTGCCAAATTGTCTAGTACTTGATCAATAAATGGTAAAGGGAGATGATCTTTTTGAGTGGCCTTATTTAGAGCTCTATAATCTACACACACTCTCCATTTCCCACTTTTCTTAGGTACAATCACTAATGGAGAAACCCATTCACTATCAGATATAGGATATATATAGGATGAAGTTCTTCCTTCACAATTTCCCTTAAATTGGGATTCATTCGTCATTGGGGTTGACAGACTGGATGAGATCCCTCTTTAATATAAATACGGTGAGTACATAATTCAGGAGAGATTCCCTTCATATCTGTGTAATCCCATGCGAATGCTTCTTTATTCTCACAGAGTAGCTTCATTAACTGTTGTGTTTCAGCATCTGTTAGGTCAGGGTTTATATTTAATGTCTTGCCAGGCTTGATTTCTACTGTTATACATTTGGAGGAAACGCCAGTTGTTGTCTGAGATGAATTTTCAATTTTAAGGTTTTGCTGAGATTCAGGATTCAAGATTGTAGTCAAGTGATCATATATTTCAGAATTAACCGAAAAGGGTTAAGAAATAAAATTGCTAACTAATTCATCCTCGGTTGAATCTTTAAGATTTAAAGCTTGTCCGATAGTCAAAATGGGTTGGGTCTCATCATACTCATAATCTAACCATACATTATTAATCATAGGCGTAGCATGAGAGTAAAGAGTAAGCTGCTTGGTGTCACATCCATTAGAAATTGTCATTGAGCCTGATCTATAGTTGATGAAGGCATCTGTTGTAGCCAACCAAGGTCTCCCTAAAATCAATGGATGACCCCCCAACTTTGTTTTAGTCTGTAATAAAACTAAATCAGCTGGGTAGTTCCAAGATTCAACTAAAATTATCAGGTCTTCAATGACTCCTTCAGGTTTGATTGTGGAGTGGTCTGCAAGCTCCAGAATGGTTGGGGTTTCCCTAATTACATTCTTTAACTGCAATAATTGTGCGGTTTCAAGTGTCATAATGTTTATTGTGGAACCTAGATCTACTAGAACTCTAGAAACAAAAGTTTTCCAACCTGCACTGTGACCGTAGGATGACCAGGGTCACCATATTTCACAGGGGGGTTTTTACCTGTCATTAGAGTAGCTGGATCACCCATCACATGGACTGTGAGGGGATCTTTAGCTTTTCTTCCAGTTTTCTTAATGCAAATATCTCTAACGGTTCTAGCATAAATTGGTACATCTCTTAGTGCCTGTAAGAGTGGAAACTTAACATATAAATTCTGCAATTCTGCTAAGAGGTTAAAAGCAGGTGGCTCAATTGTTTTGGTAAGAGCCAGACGTTCAGGAAATGGTGGCTCTCTTGTTTCAGTAGTCTTATTAGAGGATGATTCAACTATTTCAGCATTGTTATTAGATGACTTTTCTTTTCCAGTTTCTTCTTTATCAGGGTCAGAAGAAGTAATGTCATCAATAATGGGTTCAACTATCCTCCCAGAGCATAAATGAATATCATTACATTGCATAGGGAAAATAGGTTAGTTTTGAATACCAATTACCTGCAGAGCCTTATTGTTATTTGGGTTGGGGTTAGGTTGCACAGGCAGTTGGGGTCTCATTGTTTGATTATTCGGTGGAGCATTTGATGGTAAGGAGAGAGATTGCTGATACTGGGGAAATTGGTTTGGAAATGGAATTTGTTGAGCTGTCCAATTTGGGTTCCATTGATTAAAATAGGATTGTTGTAGAGCCCAAGGATTCCATATTGTAGGATCAAGAAAAGGGGGATTTGGTTGCTACATGGGTGGGAAATTCATTTGATTAAAGGGTGGGTATTGATTCAAGGGCGGGTAATTTGTTTGGAAAGGAGGATGATTGTTCCAATGATTAAATGACACGTTAGAATTCGTACCTTGTCCTCGTGGTTGCCATTGTTTCCTTTGTGTCAATAAGTACACTGCTTCAGCTTCTTCTTCAGTTGGCTGCAGTGCTGCTTTTATTCCTGGCAAAGAAGGGCATTGTTGAGTCTCATGGTCCTTCTCACAAATGGTGCAAATTGGTACCTTATCCAATGGACATTCCCTTAACGAGTGTTTTGCTCTGCATTTAGATCAGAAGATAGCCAAAGCAGCTTCTGCTTCCGCCTACTTATTTTTAACCTACAAGGTATCAATTTGTGAAGCAAAAGAGCTTAACATTTCAATTTTAAATTCTTCAAGTAAGTTACCTATTTCAGCCCATGTTGCTCCTCCACTTACTGATTTCTGGACTCTTGAGTATGTATTATCTTTGCATTTTTGATCTACTTGCTGCTCCTCTTGAACATTTCTTATAGAGGTTGACAATCTCATCGTATGATTCCTTAGATATATCTCCTTTTCCAAGCATATTCAACATATCTAAACAATCATCTCGTACTCCTTTTAAAAATATTGACTTAAGAATGTCCTTACTCATATTCGGATGATTAGATCGTTGCAAATTATAGTGTAATCTTTCCATGAAGTCTTCCAGATTTTCATCCTCCTTCTGAACCATATTGAATAATTCCTCCTTCCTTTCTCTTGTTCGGCAATAGTCTTGGTATTTGGCCAAGAACTTTTATTTCATTTGATCCCAAGTTGTGATCACATGTCTTCCCAGGCTCATGAACCATCTTAATTCATTTCCTTTTAATGTTGCTGGAAATAACTTCAACTTTTGAGGATTAGTCACATAATCATAACTCCTACGCAATATATCAAACTCAAACAAAAATTCATCAGGGTCTTCAGATGATAAACCATGGAAATTAGGTAGAGCTAATAATGGAATGTTCTTCATAGGAGTTGCCTCTCTAGGAAGATCTTCAATAGGGAATTCTAAGGTGGAGAGGGAATTTTCCCCTCTTCCTTCTCTTCTTCCCCCACCAAAGGGTCCTTCATTATTTCCCTCCATTGGTTGTTCCCCTGGCTCACTTGCTTGGTCTTCAGCGCTTTCTGTAGGGCTTTCAATATCCTTAACCAGTTCCTCAACTTCAATATCTTCTACTGGTTCCTCAATGTCTTCCACTAACTCCTCAACTTGTTCTATTGTCTCTTCGGCCCTTTCCGGTCCCAATATTTCCTCAGTTTCATAGTCTGTTTGGAGAGAGTGTTGTGTTTGTGGCCTCCGAAAGCTTACCTTTTGTGATGTTTCCGCTTTCGAAATAATGTCGTCAATGAAAGTTTTTCTTCCTCCTCTACCTTTGCCCCTACCGCCTATAGGGTTAGCTTTCCTGCGTCCTTTCATGCCTCCTGTACATCTAAAGGAAATTCATTAATACTTTTAAAATCTTCGGTCGCCTTCCCCGGCAACGGCGCCAAAATGTTGGTCACTTTAATCGCTTATTAATTTAAGCAGTCGAGTGCCACATAAATTGTCAACCTGGGAAAGTCTGATTATTTCAAAGGTGACTACATACTGTATGTACTTAATTTTAATAGCATTAAAAAGCTGTAGTATAAACAATTCACACTTTGTTAAATCTTTACTCTGTGTTACAACAGTTATAATCTATTGTAGAATTTAAATAAGAACAGATAATTGATTAAAGAAAATAAATCCGCAAAAGGGAAACAATGGCTGTCCTGTAACAAGGATCAGGACCCTATCCCTCAGAGTAGGAACATTCAGCACCTACCCCTATTTATCCAGTTCACCAATACACTCTGTAAATCCTAATCACCGGTGAGGCACTCATGTACAGCATCAATCAGAAAAACAGAGTCTTAGCAAAAGTAAATTACCATCAGAAGTGGTGCTCGTAAATGAGGTATAAATAGAATTCGCACACAACACACAATAGAAAGAAGATGGGTGAATCTTGTGATGAAGCTGGGCCCTATCCTCCTCACAAGATTCCCCAGGACACAAAAAATTAACTGAAATACTCAGAACATAATTTTATTCATCCGTCAATATACCATATTACAAGAAAGATTCAGTCTTTTCCTTTCGCTACAATCCCTGTGTTACAACTTGTTCATCCTCTGTCGATTCCCTCTCTAATGTAGATGTCTCCTCTTTATAGAGGAGACATATATTACAAAATATTTTCAGTATAAATTATATTTCATCCCTTTGTACAAAAATAGGGAAATCAATTCCCATTAATAGAATGTTGTTACAGTAATATGGATTACGAACGTTACAACCAATGTAACAGTTTATTCAGATCGATCGGATTCCTTTGTTGTCGCAATTCTGGTGCGCAAATCTCAACTATCTCCTTAAGATTCATATGCTCTCCTTACTGTTTCAGCTTCACGGTTCGCGCTGTTTCCGTTGTTTCAGCTTCGAGGTTCGTGTTGTTTCCGTTGTTTCAGCAACTACAAAATATAGTCCTGCCAACTTTAGGCAGTTTCAACAATTGTTCAACAACTTAATCAACTTCAAGGATAAATTATAAAGATAGCATGATTATGTGTTGAATAATTAAACATATAGTAATGAGAAGAGTTACTGTATACCTTTAGAATGATTGGGTCAACATACTAACAAAGGCTTTCAACTATGAGTTGAAAAGGGTAATATTATGACAAAATATAAGGTCAAAAATAGACAATATGGGATCCTAACAATAGAGCTCCCATCTCGGATACACACCTCGACCCTTGGGTTGATGGATAGCAAGTAAGCCTGATGGTACCTAGAGAGGCTAAAATATTTACTCCATCTTAGTCCCACCTAGATGGATTTCCTTGGTCAAGCATCTAGTCCATGGCATTGTGGTGCCTAAAATCTTCATAGTTCATATGTTTTGAGATATTCCTTGTACTTGTATATGTTATTGTGAATACCTAGTCAAGAGGGAGTGTTGAAGAATGTATCTAGGTTTGGTCTTCATAAATGTATTTGAGTCATTATGTAATGTACTTATCAAAAGAATGAAAAATATTTTATTTATTATTGTTACAATGGCTTATTAAAGCATGGGTTTCATGCTTAGGTAATATTTTATTAATCAAAGTCCCCATTGTGGACTCCTAGGATTTATATTAAGTCATTAGAGTCATTGTAATTTTCATGAGACCCATATTGGGGTTTTGAATAATGTAAAAAGGTTTATTATTGAGTCAAATAAGGTATTTGACACCTCCACACCAAGTCAACCTCAAATATATCAAGTCGAACTCAAACTGGGCAACTCTACCTCACCGGAAGCCTATATATATAAGTAGTTCAAATTCATTTGGAGGCATCTCTCTCACAAGTTCAATATCTAAGTGAAGGAGGTAGAAAAGGTATGAGATTCGAAGAAGAGAAATGTTAGAAGGATTAGGGTTGAAGATTTTGGGCTATATGTTTCTCTCTCTTATGCAAATTTACTGGATCGATTGTTGGATCAAAGTTTTATTGCTGGAAGGGTCAAAATTTTGAAAGTGTTGGGTCAAAGATTCTACTACTGGAATATCAAAATTTTGGATTTACTGGGTTGAAGTGATGCTGCTGCAAGATCGAAGATGTAGGCCGAATTTTCTACAAGGAGATGTTTACTTGGTGGTTCAAGAATTTCTATGTCTAGCTTGAACATTCTTGAATTATCTCAAGAAAACTATTAACATAATATATTTTGACTAGGGTTTCCATTAGATGGGGGGTTCTCCCTGGAAAAGTGCCTACATCTTGTGGCTTGTGTTTTTGTGATATTCATATACACATAATTTGGTAATTGCTTGGTGAAAGATAATATAACAAAGAATTAAAATAAGACAACTTAATTCACAATAGATTATCAAGAAAGAGAACTCTAACCCTAAATCTACTAGCATTGATTTCTCAACATGGTATTATAGCTAAGGTCAAGGAAAATTAAAGATCAATTTAACAAAGGAAATGGCTACTCCCTCTATGATAAGTTATATGAGAATGGGATTCAATATTGCAAGAAAATGGCTCATGAAGATATTCTACTATTTATTCAACAAGGTTAAAAGCCAAGGGTTCTTAGTTGTGCTTACAGGTTCACTTAATGATGATAATGCATGGATTATTCAAAATGGAGCATCAAGGCATATAACAGGGGAGAGTAAACAACTTCACACTCTATCAAAGGAATCATCTTCTCATTCATTGGAATTGGGAGACAACAAAATCTATGATGTTAGAGGCCTGGGATCAAGATCTTTGAAGTTGGAGAATGGAGTTAATCTGTATCTCAACAATATAAATTATGTTCCAAGTCTAAAAAAGAATTTCCTTTCAATTTCCTTCTTATAATACAAAGGGGATATAGTTTCTTTTATTGATGGAAAGTTTTTTGTTTCATGAAAGGGTTCAAGTATTGATAAATCTAGGGTTATTGGAGTTCATGAAGGATGCTTATATAGAGTCATAACACCATCTCCTCAAGCTCTAGTTCATATGAAAATAAATCACACTAAGATATGGAATAGAATACATGGTCATCTACACTACAAGGTCATTTCTACTCTTAATCAACTATTTCATGGCATTGCCAATATCAAATACTGTTGTGAAGGAGTTTGCAAGGGATGTTATTTGGGTAAACATCCAAGAAAAGAAATTACAAATAGTGAAACAAGGCTTAAAGAAATATTAGAACTCATTCATTCTGATGCTTGTGGCCTATGTATGACAAATCACTTAGAGGTTATCTTTACTATGCGACATTAATTGATGATCACTATAGAAAGACATGGCTATACCTTCTCAAGAAAAATGATGAAGTAATTAATAGATTCAAGGACTTAGATTTGCAGTGGAAACCCTAACCCAAAGAAAAGTAAAAAAATTGAGATCCAAAAATAGTGAGGAATACACTTCTAAAGAGTTGATTGCATATTGTAAAGAAGAAGGAACTTAGAGGGATCTCATTGTTCCCTACTATCTCGAACAAAATGGAGTTCCCAAAAGAAATAATAGGACAATTGAAGAAGGTATATTACAATGCTCCTTAATAAACACTTACCAAAATTTTTATGGGGAGAAGCAACGATGACAACAATATATATTCAAAATAGAAGTCCTCATAGAATTCTTGAGAATATGACACCCGAGGAAAAATTCACAAGGAATAAGTGAAGTGTGGACCATCTTTGAATGTTTGGGAGTCCTACCTATATCCACGTTCCAAAGGACAAATGAAAGAAGTTAGATGCTACAAGCATCAAAGGGATCTTCATTAGCTATAATCTCTCCTCAAAATCATGCCTACTATTAGAGTCAGTATTTCCATACTGCCATCAATGATCAAAACTCCTATTTTCATATTCATATTAGGGTCTTGATCAGAAACGTTTTTCATTCCACCTAGGTCCTCATTCAAAAATTTACTCACTGATGGTAGCCCTAGTCAGAAACCTCACTCTCCCTCAAAAATCTATACTTGCTGGCCCACCTTCATGTCTTACTGAGCATACATCAATTATGAAATCTTATTTCATTATGTCTTTATGTCAATCAAGTCACCATGAAATTTTCTCACTGAAGGTTCCCAAGCTATTAACTCAGTGTTTCAAAGAAGCTAGACCATCAAAAGATCTATTTATCAAAGGAAATAGCCAAAGTGAAAGGGTAAAGTTTCAAAAAGTTAAGTGAATGCCAAAGGGAGTTTTCTTTTACCAAGGGTGTCCAAATCATCATTTTACACAAGCATTAAACCCTAATTCCCTCTACCACTGAGCTCGAGTTGGATATGGAATCAAATAAATATGAGTAGAGGAGGCATAAGGGAGGCCATTTCAGCTCATAAACATCATTTCTCCATCATTTTTCAAGAAGTCATTCCAAGAGACAAATAATTTGCCACACATAGGGCCAATGTTTCTTCAAACTATGTTTTTGACAAAACAAAAATGAATTTTACAAAAGTGAGAGAGGTTTTTTCCATCATAGACCAAGGAACAAAACCCTCCTTCCATTTTTTTACTGGTGTTATGGTTTCGGAGAAATGTCAAAAGTACAGTTGCTACAAGAGAGTTGCTACACTTCTGGAGTGACCTTGGGAAAATCAATTTTTATCCTAGCTGGAATGTCCACATGACTTGCTTGATAAGTAAAATGATAACGAGATAGAAATATATTTCCAATGAGCTATCATGACCTCAATTTGGAGTTGAGGTCTAAAAGTTTCCTGCAACATCACACATCATTTTTGCACCCTCATTCTGCACCTTTTGACCAGTCTTGGGAGAATTGATTTTTTAGGGGCTATACTTGATCATTTGCAGTGCTTGATAGGTCCATTGTGTATCCAAGAGAGAGATATTTCAAACAAGCTATCATGAGCTTAATTTTCACTCTGGGAAGGAACTCAAAAGTTGGTTTGAAGATGGAGCTACATGCTTGACACTTTGAGAGCATACTTCCTTCCGGCACTACGCACTTCCTTCTAGCGCTACGCACTTCCTTCTCATACTATGTACTTTATTTTGGCACTACGCACTTGCCAAACACAGGGCGCACTTCTTTGTGGCACTGCTCATTTGTCCAGAAAAATAAGAAGCACTCCCAAACATTGCCAAATTGCCTCCAAATCTTCAGCAGCATTGTCTTCAACCTCTTGTAAGTGAGTGATAGTTAAATATATCATTTTTCTTCCTCCTACTATCATTCCTTATGGTATTTTGCAAGTTTCATTAAAGATTTGATGTTTTACTCATTTCAAACCCTAGTATCTCCCTCAAATCACCATTTTCACTGTCCATTCCCAATTTCCATTCCCCTTATACTTTCGTACCCTTCCCTCATTACAATTCCCTTTCCCTAAACCCTTTGTCCCAATAACCTGAGCCCTAGGTACTACTACTACCTAGGCTCCCAACCCCCAACCTATAAATAATTTCCCCATCCTAGATTCCATCATATTACTACTCCTTTCCCCTCCCCCATTTCATAAATCCCTAGCACCATCTCCCTCAATTTCCCTTTCCCATTCCTTATTCCTAAAAACCACATTCCAGCAAAATCATACCTCCCTAGGGTTTTGAAATTAAGACATTAATATGTCGAAAGAGAAATAAATGCAAGGGCAAAGATCAAGGTTACAAAGGCAAAAATTGAAACCCTAACTCACCAAGAAGAGACAAAGAAACTTGACATAATTACAGAGGCTTCACTCCAATCCTAGCCGCACCAACATCATCCACTTCACCAATTATGAATCATTTTGGCTCATTTTGCAAATTTTGTCTTTTTTGTGTGTTTCTGGACAATGTTATATCAGCAACATGGTCAAACATGCAGTGCCTTGGGTGCTACACACTTTTTTGGGGAACTTTTTGAGAAAATGGAGACCACCACTAGATGAAAAATGACAAATACATCTAATAAAACCACGTTACCAGGCTTAGTTTCCAAAACTAGTAGGTCAAAAAGGAAAAAAAAAAGGAAAAAATCATGTTTCTGCCTCAATTTTGACCTAGGCCCTGCGCATAGACCGGACTTAGGAGAATGAACTTTTGGAAAGTCAAATCAAGTCCATTATTGAAACTGAAGGCAAATTTGGAAACTAGATAGAACAAGATTTCCAATGAGCTATCTTGTGCTCAATTTGGACACAAAGGAGGTAGTCAACATCAATCTACAAGATGGAGGGTGGACTTGACACTATGAGGGTGCACTTGACAGAAAAATGGCGCACATGACCATTTGTTGATATTTTTGAATTTTCACTATAATTTTGACTTTCCTCACAGAAATTGATGTTTTCACCTATGTAATTAAGGATGGTAAGTGTAATAATGATGTGGATAACTTAGCTAGGGGTAGATTTATTAGGTAAAAGTTATCATCAAGTCAAATGAATCAGTTTCAATGTAATTAGGGAGGAGTCACTTAGAGCTCCCTACACTCTAGGTATCAGTTCATATTTTTGTGGATCTCTTCCTCAACTTAGGTATTCGACAAGTGAGGATGAGAGAAGGTTGTTTTGATGTCTATATCTTCCCTTTTTCACTCTTTTTAGAGGTTGGACTCAGTTGAATGTTGTAGTATTGATAAGAGACACTATTGTATCAGAAATTGGCCAGTTTAATAGATGAGTTGTAGCTATTTCTTTGGGATACATGTGGTATGATTGTTTAGTATTGTTTCTTCTCTATTATCATTTCTATGAATGTTTTGTAAGTTCATAAACCATTTCATGTTTGTTATATGGAAATTTTCAAGTTGATAGGAAGAATACATGTTTGCTCATGCTCTATTTTGGGAAATTTATCATAATTTGTCCATTTTTCTTTTGTTTAGCAAGAATACATCTCCTATGCTCTTCTTAACTCCTCATCAGTCTTAAACCATCTCACCAAATCACCTTTTAAGTGTTAAGACTTCTGCCTACCTTGCCTCTTTAAATGTCTGCAATCATATTTTATTTGCACTAACCTAGTTTTTGACCTAATATCCTCATACAACAATAACCCAATCAAATCAAATTAAAATTACGCTCTGCACTTTATACCTAGCGTAAAACCCTAATCTGTCCAGCCTTCTTGGCAGTGATTCTTTGGAGAGAGGACTTTATGGCTTGTTATGGTTAGGTACCAAGTCAAAAGGTTGGTCTCTGGTTAACTCAATTGGACTCTTCCTCAACCTTGGAGATCCAGAGGAGTGATAACACCTACAAAATATCCAAAGATATCCCTATTGATTTTGATGAAGAAGATGTACCAATATTCAAAGATGAAGAAGTACACCATGGAAATACCTCTACAATCCAAGAAAAAGATGGACCAAGTGAGGCTATTGAATCTGTGATCATATCGAACACTAGGAAGAGGCCAAATTGGTTAAAAAATATTCTTGAAGATGCTGAAGGACATGACACTGCAAAATGACCCTTTAGAGAAAGAAAAAAGTAAAAAAGATATTCTGGATATGCTGCATATATGACAAAACTGATTGAAGTTGAACCATCTACATTTGAAGAAGTTTCTCATCAAGAAGTATAAAAGAAGGCAATGCAAGAATAGTATCAACCCATCATGAAGAATGGGGTTTGGGAAATTTTTCCTGGACCTGGTGACAAATCAATTGTCACCTACAAATGGATCTAAAAGAACAAGCACATTGTTGATGGAAGTATAGACAAATACAAAGCTAAATCTTCTGCAAGGGGTTTCTCTCAAAAAGAAGGCAAGACTATGAGGAAACCTTTGCAACCACCACTAGGTATACTACCATTAGATATTTTGTTTCATTATCTAGTACAATGGGATGGAATATCCATCAAGTGGATGTAATGACAACATTTTTGAATGGGACCATCGACGAGGTAGTATACATTGAAAATCCTGAAGCCTTTGAAGTAAATAAAAAAGACACTCCTTTTTTTAGACCCAAGAAGGCCGTATATGGTTTGAAGCAAGCTCCTAGGGCATTGTTGGGCATGGAATACCCCCAGGGCATGTTTTGGGGCTTAAAGCTCAAGTTTTGACCAAATCCTTTAGTAAAATCTTTGCGAATTGTGGGCGTGGAGCGCGAAATCATAATAGAATCATAGGGTTTTTCGTCCTAGAATTTCTAATGTAATGTCGGTTGGATATACCTACACATGGTCCACAAACCATGGGATTGTATAAATCGAGGGAGGCTCTAAGTAGAAAAGGGAGAAGAAAGAGGGGGAATGATAAGTCTAAGTGATCGAGTCGAAGTGTAAAGTGTGTCTTTGGTTCGTACAGTAGGAGAAGACTCTGCAGCTGAGTGTGCAAAGGCCTAGTAGTCCATAGCTGAGTGCACAGGGCAGGTTAATTCTATAACTGTTGGAAGAATCAATAAAGAGAATTTTACCATATTTTTTTATATATTTTCCTGTTTTAATGTATGATTGGGTATAATTTGCAAGTATATTGTTTATTTGCTGCGAAAACTCATATGAGTGTTTTATATAATTAAATATAACGTAATACATCCAAGTACGCGAAGGTAATTAACTGGTATAGGAAGATAAGTAAGATCTCGGGTAATAGTGCAGAACACTACTCTAGTAGTGTGCAAGCTCCACAACCCCTAGTTAGGGTTGTGCTAAGGCAGTGTATCATCATGTGAGGAGCAGGGAAATGCGTGAAGTGACCTGCACATAGGGACAAACAGTTGGACCAATCGAACCTCTCAAACATCTTAAGGGTGCAAAAACCTGGTTCCAGTACCCACCCATACTACTTTAGGTGAAACCTCAGCCTGTGCTCCGCGGGCTGTTGCCAAAAGGGCCTGTAGTATAGGGAATTGTTTGGCTAACTAACTCTGAACATGGGTCAGGTGCGAACAAGCCAACAAATGGTTCTATTGCCGGGACTGGGATCTACATAGAGATTTCTAATGTCATATCACTGGAATCAAATAAAGAAAGGAATTGAATATTGGTTGGATAGGAAGTTTCACGAGTTCATGGCACAGGAAAATAGGAATCTGTGACTATCAAAGGAAGAGTGGTTAGACTGCTAGTTATATAGAGAGATCCACAAAATTTTCTTTACATCCTTCCCCACTGAGGTATATGAGTAGATGTGAAGCTAGCAGATAGCTAGGGAAGGTGTAAACTCAATAGACCTATTATGTGGACTCCAGAATTGGTGCGCAGATTGGAAGCATTGGAAGAAAAGATGGTGCGCACTATCATTCACTAGCTCAATAGAATCATAGGAGGATTCATCACCAAATTCGCGGTATATACTTTAGTTAGTTATAGCGAGGCAAAGTGACGCTTCGTCAAAGGACTGCGAGGTAAGTACGTTAAATCTTTGAACACTTGGATTAAAATGCTACTGTGTGAAAAACAGGTTATGCAAATAAATTGATAGTTGGGGCTACGTGAAGTGGGAGAATCTACAAAAATGAAGGTAGCACAGAACTAGAAACTAGCCCCTTGATTTCATCATTGTGAGGAGATGAAGAAGAGCTCGCCAAGGTCTCACCAAGAAGTGCAATCAATCTGATAAGGTAGAGAATTCTCCACATACCACCCCCACCCACACCACCTCTAGTTCCACTGTCTTCACCCCTATCTTCATCCATACCACCTCCACCACCACTGTGAAGCAATATGGCGAGTGCGATAAAGCTACCAGTGTTCAAGGGAGTAGGGAATGAAGATTCAAACCGGTTTTGGTTGATGATAAAACCTGTATGGGAAGCGCTTGGAGTCATGAATGACAATATAAAGAAGGAAACGTTGGTTAGCACTCTACAAGATTGCGCACTAACTTGGTACATTAAGAATTCCAATGACAATCCGAATGCAAGGATCATGGATATCAAAGCTGCACTAAACAAAGAATTTAGTAAGACAAAATCAGACGCACAGTCAATCATTGGGTTGAAGGAAATCACAATGCTACCAGATGAGACCCCTTGGGAGTTGGATCAAAGACTGAAGTACATAGTTTGCGAAGCTAACATGACGTTAACAGATGGGAAACATTGCGAATGGTTTGTAGCATCATTAACACTGCATCTACGGAACGCGCTGTCACAACAGAGGCTAACCACTCAAGTTGAGACTTTGGAGGTCGCGATTAGATTGCACAAGACCCAAATACAAGATCCCAACCTGGGAGTTCAGCAGATTGACGCGCAGTTGAAAAACGTGTGTCTTGTAATGCAGAGTTTTAAACAAGATAGGACAACCCACCCAGATATTTGCAATGAGGTATGGTGCATAAAATGCAAGGGCTAGGGGCACCACGAGGACCACTACTGAGTGTTCGTGAATTACCTTGTGGGAGGAGGGCAAATGCAATTTAGACTAGAGGCATAACCACGACTGAAAGCGATGCCTGCACTATGGTGCATGATTTTTCAGATAGGAGGAAATCATGCTACATATAATTGCCATCTATTACAAAAGTATATGCATAATTCACAATAGTTTTTCTGTAATTTCTATAGGTTAGTAGGACATGATAAGTGCACCTGTAGAAGTTATGAGCTGATGATGGATTGAACTCCTACCTACAGAGTTCAGGCCAAAACATGGCCCCTCGATCAAAACATAGGAATGGCACACACCAGATTTCAAGGGTGCAGACAAGGCTGAGGTGGAGGGGGACCAGGAAGAGGTCGCGAATAGCTGATATATTACAATTTTGGAGGGCTAGGGAATTATGCCCATTATTGTACGAATCCATCATGACCACCATGCTTGTATTGTATGTTGTTTGATCATGATATGAAGGATTGTTCAACATTGATAGCGAAGTTGTGCAATAAAGAAGTACTCCAACCTCCCCGACTCAGAACTTTCAAATGATGAGGTCTAAGCCACACAAGGAAGACCCTAATGTAAATATCATGCTCCAGAGTGGAATTATGATAAGGGATGACAAAGGTAAGTAGCTTGAAGAAAGTACTTGGGTTCGCAAGGCTCCAACGAAGGAACCAGAATTTGATTTGGAGCACGCTAAGGAGACCTTCATGGAAGCTAAGAAGAGATTTGCTTATGCCTCCACTTCAGGAAGTAAAGATAGACTGGAGCCAGAAGTGGACTGATCGATGCTCACTACATTCTTAGAGACATGCATGAAGCTACTACGTGACAGCAAGGCTATAAAGGGGCTACAAGAACTCATAAATAGATGCGTTGTGACCATGCTAGGAGAATTATGCGTAGTCCAGAAGCTCGGGAAGCACACGACGCAAACAGGAAGGGAGATGAGATTGATTGTGTAGATTGGGGAATATGAGATGGACCAAGTGATTTTGGATCTAGGATCTGACACGAACATCCTGCCAAAACAGACATGGGAGTGCATGGGCAGGCCTGCACTGCAATGGTCTCCTATCCAACTGCGAATGGTGAACTAGCAAAATATCCTACCTATGGGGAGATTGCAGGGAATCACAGTAGATATCGAAGGAGCAAGCATGCTAGAAGATTTCAAAGTGATAGAGATTGTTGATGACAAAAATCCCTACCCTATGCTATTGGGAATAGATTGGGCCACTGACATGAAGGGAGTGATAAATCTGAAGTAGTGCAAGATGATTTTTGAGAAAAAGTCTCTGCACATAGTTGTACCTTTAGACCCTGGAGAAGGATTGTGCTACATGAAGCCAGTGCGCGACTACGATAGTGACGACGATCTGGACTACATCTATAAGATAACCGCATAGGAGAAAGACTGGGTAAATTCGACCATAGATGGATGGTTGAATCTCATGGGAGCATGAATGATCCTACACATCGGATTTTGATGAGGAGATAGAACGATGGCAGAACTGGTTACACGAGGTAACCACGCTAAAATATAACATGATGACAACTTTGCTGTGCTACGTAGCAATAGAGCTAAGAGATTTTCCTACATATGATGGATTAAGTGAGGTGGATTACTGCCTTAATAGATTTGAAAGAGAAATATTGGAACAGAAACACTTCGACACTCTAAAATGGGTACTGCGAGCTACGCCTACAAGGTTATGGGGTACGCACCAAATAAGTTTTGAGTATTGGCACGACTACAGAAGAATCATGCACACATGGTTTGGGAAGCCTTAGATGTGATTAACAAAAAATATTGTCAGATGAAACAGTCTGCGCACCCATCTATCCAGGTCGACATAGCTATATGGTACAAAACTTGCATAGATGCACACAGTCCTCATTGTAGGAGACATGATCAGTAAGAAGGTGCGGGCAAGGCAATGTCACAAATGGCCCCTCTGGTTGGGACCACAGAGTATGGAAACACCAAGTGTGCAAAAGGATATCCAGGAAAAAGCCTTGAACAAAGTACGTGAACTGCTGAATAAGGTTGATAATGTGAAGCGAACTGACTGGGATGTGCACATACTAGCAGTTCTATGGGCTTATAAGACCATATGCAAGAACCTGACCATGTAGGCACTACCAAGGCTGGAGTACAAAGCAAACACTGTAAGCCCTATAGTACATGAAAATCTTAGACCACACATGATAGCACCGGTAGATATGATGATTTGTGGAACCTTAGAAGAAGAAATCCAATAGGGAAATTTTAGGTTCCAAGAACTTGAGAATGAAAGGGTGCGATTAAGGAAGAAAAACACTCTGGTAGATGCAGAAGTCAAGAAGCTATAGGACGAGATAAAGGAATATCTTCTCAATAAAACAAACAGAGTGATAAGACAGGATGCGCATGATCACGGTGACATGTTTGAGGGCTATCACCACAAATTGATCAGTTTGATGCCTTGGCTTGGACCACACATTACTGAGCGAATCAACCAGGGTGGCACGTTGTAGATGATAAAGTGTGTGATGTTGTCCATAACAATAAAAGGCGGATATTTTCTAGGAAAAGTGATGCATGACAGGACAAAACTTTATATAGGTGGTGCGACCACCTGACCAGCCGAGGGAAGTACAGTCTTAGCACTCCAGGTAGTTGAAAGGAAGTGGAGGACTATAAACTATTCTGCCCAGGAGCTGCATGATGTTGGAGATGTGCAAAAAAGAAAAGAGTCACAAGGTTCGTGACCATGCACAGGGGGCTGCACTTCCGCGTGATTCGCTAGAAAGTGACCATTCATTTCACTATTCACGATGGGATGCTCGACTTGAGACCAAATGGAGCAGGTGGCAGGCATTTAAGATGCGATTTATGGGCAATATTTGGGAAAATCTACTACCAAGGGAGCATTAATGAACTGGATTTGGGGGGAAAGTCAAATTTAAATTCAAAAAGCACTATAAATTACAAAGGGCTGCCCAACAAACAACACTTGGCAATTTGCGAATTGAGCTATTGAGCACAACCCTGTTTGTTTTGTGCCAAGCATTGATTGAGCCCTTGAGTTCGCGAGTGATAGATTTATACACGGACACAATGGTAGGAACTAAGGAAGTTATGGAAATAACAAAGATGACCGCTGAAGAGGCCATGCAGGCCTTGACTGTGGAGGATGCTCTAGAAGGAACTAGGATTGTGGCAGAAATCCCAAAATCATCGCGCACGCGAAGACCAAAGAAGGACAAACAAGTGATGGTTTCGTAGGTGTGTCCTTGTGGAACTCACTGTGCACCAAGTTGTTGATGGAGGAGAAGGGGAAAGTCGTTACCATAGAAACCGATGAGGAATAAGAAGTCCTGGAGGACCTTATCATCAAAGAAGACGAGGACGAAGGCATGCAGGAGGAAACTGAGCCTGTGCACCCTCCAACAAAGCTACCTTCCTATGTCCCCTTGTGGAAAGAGAAGGCTAAAGTGCCCAAGGACCTTGATGAGACAAAGAGCTCGATCCAAACCCCGCTTCTCCTAGACAACATCATTTTTGAGGGCATGCACCTGGGACAGGTACCGAGCATAAAATTTGAACGTTAAGACCTTGTTGACCATGAGAAGTTCCCTCACCTTAAGACCTTGCCCCTCATGAAGCCCAAGCAGAACACTGCGGCGAGAGTTACAAAATTCGAGCTGTGAAAGTGGTTGTGCATAGTGGAAAAGTCCGAGCTACCTAACCTGCTCTAGGTTCCACATTTCCACCATTCCCCAATAACAATTTTCGTCATCAGGTAGCTACTCTGCCTAGTGCATGATGGGTGTTTATGGCTGGAGGAGCCCATCCCCGTCACAGTAGACTTGATTCACCGCATTACTCGGATTCCATGCAAAGGAGAAGACCCCACTGACATCTCGGAGGGGAAGAGCAGTGACTTGGCCATCGTAGAGGCCATGACAAAGAAATACAAGACAGCAAAGAAGAAAAGGGGCTACTCCATATCCAACATCAACGACAAAGCAGTAAAAGTGGCAACCCAAATACTAGTTGGTAAGGTTATGCGCAAGTGCCGCACAGACAAGGTACCCATGTCCATGGTAGCACTTGCTGAATAGTGCACGAAGGCAGTCCAGTTTAACTAGTCTAAGTTCCTCTGCAAGGAATTCTTGGAGAATTGCCACAAAGCTCAAGAACAGGGAAAAATTGTCCACTATGTATGGCTTACATTGTCCATGGTGTTCGTGGAAGGGTAATTTCAAAAGATAGTCAATTCCCTACAATTGATAGGTACCTGCTGGAGGCTGCAAAGTACGCTTCGCTCTGGGCCACAAAGGATGAAAGTAGGATCCGCGACAGTAAGATATTATCAGTATTCATGGAGATGGACCTCAAAATGGCGATCAACCGCAAGCCGTGGTTGTCATGCACTGTCTACAATAGCCTGCAAATTTTTGTGGAATTTAAAGCAGACATCCATGGCATATAGATCAGAGCATGCAAGGACCCAACGAAGAAATGGAGAGACATACCCTTTGTAGCCATGGATGATGTAATCTTTAACTTACTAGAGACATGGCTTCTGGAGTGGCGTGCTCCAGACATCACAGAGATAGAGAAGTCAGCGGTGTGGACGAAGAAAGAGGAGGCCAAACTGTGCATGGCATAGTTGGTAGAAAAGAGAAGAAAGGAGGTAGTTGTAGCAAAAGCATGGGTGACATGAGACACTGCATAGATAGCAACTAAACAGGAAAAGGCCACAGCACTAGGAGCAGTGTAGGAGGCAGCCGTGAAGGCACGCGAGGGCCAAACATCGCCTTCACATGGGTAGGAAGCAGAGGAAGAAGATGGAGACATAGAGCCACAAACCACATCAACATAGTGGGAGTGCTAGCACCCAATCGAGTGGAAAGGGCCGCACAAGAAGGTCAAGGCATCGAAGTTGTCTATTGACCCAATCACCCTAACCGAGGGTGATCTTCACAATATCGGTGAGACAGTGTGTGATGTCACCTCCAAGGCCCTCCAAAATTTTATGCAGGAGAACTAGATTGTTTTGGGGGCCTTGAGAGTGCAGATGTAGGAGTTGCAGGTGTGCACTCCTCAAGCTAGTACCCTTTTGACCAGCCTCGCAGTCAGAATAACATTAGCAGAACAGATGTTGCACACTCGGGTGACGAATACCATAGTGCTGCCCAAAGGGGCACTAGTGACAACAAATGAGGCTAATAGGCCTAAGGTTAGAACATTGAAGGGTCTCGGCATCAACATGGCTACACTTCTGTGAGAGACCTTATATGTTATGTAGGATGGGTTAACTACATAATTGCAGGCTAGGGAGATCCATGGACTACAAGTCCTCAACCAGCAGAAAATCAACATGGAACAGTTGAGATTGCAGTGTGACGAAGTGGTGTCTTAGAATCGATAGCTTTTATAGGTACTAGATGAATCTTGTCAAAGCATCCCTAAGCTGGTCATCCCAAAAAACACACCAGCAGAGGTGCACATCCACAGGCTAGCAGTAGGGGTGCATGAAGCACAGGAGGAAATGACAAAGGTTCAGCTGGAGCTAAACCTTCAAATCACCAAGCTGTGGTTGGAGGCACAGCTGTCCACCCCTCTGGAAGTCAAAGAACAGTGCACCAATGCTATTAGAGCGGGACTAGACGAGATCGATAGTGTAGTGCGAGATTGTACCAACATGTTGGAAGAGTCATTTGAGGTCCTCATGAATCCGCAGGAGGACCCCAACATCTAGCATTTAGAAACAGAGGCAAAAGAACCCCAACAACAGTATGAGAACATCAATGGAACTGCATAGATGGTGGCCCTCACCTAGAGGCTCGCGCGGATGCAATAGGTCAAATCAATGAAAGAATAGGTGGAAACAGCATGACACAAGGAATTAGTCCTAAAGGTATGCATCTAGCCTTCGATCGATGAGGCCTTCACCATCACAACAAAAATCGAAGGCAAGCTCGCACAAATGCAGGGGATACAAGCATAGATGTAGAGAACCAATTCTGACACCATGGTCTCGGAACAACGCATACAACAAATCTAGCAGATAGTAGCTCAGTGCACTACCGACCTTGCAGCAATTCGAGCAGAGTTGGAAGGACTCTGCTTAAAGATCTCCATGCCAAAAGAGTGACTCAAGGGAAAGTCATGATGTTTTTGTTGGGGGCCTGTTGGGCATGGAATCCTCCCAAGTCATGTTTTGGGGCTTAAAGCCCAAGTTTTGACCAAATCCTTTTGGAAAATCTCTGTGAATTGTGGGCGTGGAGTGCGAAATCATAATAGAGTCACAAGGTTTTCCACCCTAGTTTTTGTAATGTAATGTTGGTTGGATAGACCTACCCATGGTCCACGGACCATGGGATTGTATAAATAGAGTGAGGCTCTAACTAGAAAAGGGAGAAGAAAGAGGGGCGATGATAAGTCTAAGTGATCGAGTCAAAGTGTAAAGTGTGTCTTTGGGTCGTAGAGTAGGAGAAGGCTCTACAGTTGAGTGCGTAGAGGCCTAGTAGTACGCAGCTGAGTCTGAGGGCCCCTGCAAATGAGTGTGCAGGGGAGGTTGAGTCTGTAACCATTTGAAGAATCAATAAAGAGAAGTTTACCATATTTATGTGTATCTTTCCTTGTTTTAATATATGATTGGGTATAAGTTGGAAGTATACTACTTATTTGCTACACAAACTCATATGAATGTTTTGTATAAATAAATATTACGTAAGACATCCAAGTACGCAAAGGTAATTAAATGGTATAGGAAGATAAGTAAGATCTCAGGTAATAGAGCAGAGCACTGCTCCAGTAGTGTTGAAGCTCCACAGGCCCTGGTTAGGGCTGACGAAGGCAGTGTATCAGGGCGTGAGGAACAGGGAAGTGCGCAAAGTGACCTATGCATAGGGATGAATAGTTGGACCAGTTGAACCTCTCAGACATCTCAAGGGTGCAGAAACCTAGTTTTAGCACTCTCGAATACTACATTGAGTGATACCTCAGTTCGCGCTCCGTGGACTGTTGCCGAAAGGGCCAGTAGTATAGGGATTTGTTTGGCTAATTAACTTCAAACCTGGGTCAGGCCCCAAGAAGCCAACATGTATGGTATGGAAGAATGTATGCATACCATCTAAGAATTAGGTTTGTGAAAAGTATTGCTGATCCAAATATCGACATCAAGGTTGTGGATAATGAGCTAGTCATTATTATACTACATGTGGATGATCTATTCATTATAGGTGTGGTGCGAAGGATACAAGAATGCAAGAAGGTGTTGGAAACTGAATTTTAGATGAAGGATTTGGGACTAATGTACTATTACATAGGTCTAGAAATATGGCAGAAGCCAGGGGAGATATATCTGGGGCAAGAAAAGTATATCATCAGGTTGTTGCAAAAATTTGTAATGATGGATTCCAATCCTATGACTACTCCTATGATCATCAATCTCAATAAGTTCAGGATATTTGACTCATCTCTCGTAGTTCCTACCTCCTATCGTAAGTTAGTGGGTTCTTTGAAGTATCTGGTAAATACTAGGCCATATATATTGTTATGTGAACATGTTTAGCTAGTTTCAGTTGGAGCTTCGTCATGATTAGTGGATAACTGCCAAGAATATTTTGAGATATATTTATGGCATTATACATCACTGCCTAAAGTACGATAGCAAGGAAGTCAGGCAGATTGGTTTCACAGATTCTGATTGCGATGGAAGTGAGACTGCTGGAGGAAGCACTACAGGTGGATGCTTTAGTTTTGGATCTTCCATGATCTCATGGATTAGTAGAAAGAAAAATCTCGTTTCTTTGAGTACTGTTGAACAAACTTATGTGGCTACATGTGAGGTAGGAAAGGAGGTTGTATGGATAAGAAATCTTCTGATATATTTATTCGAGAAGCCTCTAGGTCCTACTATGATAAATGGTGATAATCAAAGCAACTTCAAGATGTATGAATATATCTTGCTTCATGCTAGGATGAAGCATATCAACAATAAGTTACACTACATTAGGAACTTGGTGCAGGATGGGATCGTGAAGCTACAGTTTGCCTCAACCGACAATGAGGTAGTTAACATATCAACAAAGTCTCTTCCTAATAAGCAATTCGAATATCTTAGAAACATGCTTGGTTCAGTAGATATTGTTGATCTTGTTAATGATTATAAAATTTTGGAAGAGATGAGGCTTTATGTGTGATACACATTGGTTAGGAGGACATCAAGCTAGAACTATGTGTTGATGTCTAGATTTTGAAGTACGGAAGTTGGGTTTGGTCATATATCTCTCATCTCGAATACACACCTGGATCCATGGGTTGATGATTAGCAAGTAAGCCTGATGGTACCTAGAGAGGCTGAAATCTTTAGTCCATATTAGTCCCACATAGATAGATTTCCCTAGTCAGGAATCTAGTGCATGGCATTGCAGTGCCAAAACTCTTCCTAGTTCATATGTCTTGAGATATTACTTGTACTTGTATATGTTATTATGAATACATCCCTAGTGAAAATGGAGTGTTGAAGAATGTAACTAGGTTCGATCTTCATAAATGTATTTGAGTCATTATGTAATCTACTTATCAAAATAATGAAAAATAATTTTTTATTATTGCTACAATGACTTATTAAAGCATGGGTTTCATGCTTGGGTCATATTTTATTAGTCAAAGTCCCCATTATGGACTCCTATGATTTATATTGATTCATTAGATTCCTTCTACATTTTATGAGGCCTTTCTTGGGCTTTTGAATAATGTAAAAATGTTTATTATTGAGTCAAATAAGGTATTTGACATGTCCATGTTGACCTCAAAGAGATGAAGTCAACCTCAAACTGGGCAATTCGACCTCACTGAAAGCCTATATATACAAGCACTTAAAATCCATTTGGAGGCATCCCTCTCACAACTTTTATATCCAAGTGAAGAAGGCAGAAAAAGTGCAAAATTCCAAGAAGAGAAGAAGAAGTGATAGAAGGATCAAGGTCAAAGGTTGTGGGATATCTCTTTCTCTCTCTTATGTGAAATTACTAGGCTAGTTATTAGATCAAAGTTTTACTACTATAAGGGTAAATATTATAAAAGTGATTGATCAAAGATTATTCTGCTCAAAGGTCAAACTTTTGGATTTGGTAGGTCGAAATGTCGGTGCTACAAGGTCAAATATCTAGTTCAAAGTTTCTACAAGGAGAGGTTGACTTGGTGGTTGGAGGAGGTCTATGTGCAGGTTTAAAATTCTTGGATTATCTCAAGAAAACTATTGAAGGAAGATATTTTGAATTGGTTTTTCCCTAGATAGAAGTTTTCCCCTGGCAGAATGCCTACATCATATGTCTCATGCTTTCATGATCTTCATATACACATAATTTGGTAATTTCTTGATGAAATATAATATAACAAAGAAGTAAAAGAATCCAACTTAATTCACATGTAATTATCAATAAAGAGAAATATAACCCTAACTCTACTAGCAGTGATTTCTGAATAGTTTGTTGGGCAGTCGTTCTGGAAGACAAAATTTTACAAATATCATTTTCATGTCTATTTCAAGATCCAAATGTGTGCTCTACTAATTTATTTAGGAATTTGGGCACTTGTATAAGACAGTGGATGAAGGGTTTCATAAAGATGGATATATAAATAATTCATTGTATGTTTTAGTAAATACCATATGTTTGATAGATATTTTGTATTCTTGCTTCAAGGATTGTAATAGTATAATTTGTCATTGAATCTGGTGTGTATTGAAGTCATTTTATGCTTCTACTAGATATTTGAGCTTTCTTTTATAGAGATAGAAACTTAGTATTTATTTTTTTAGAGGTTTGGTTGTGTATCTCTTTGGGCATAATTTTTCTTACCCATGAAGTACAATATGCAAGTAACTCCACAATAATGAGTTGGTGATGTTATAAAGTGATTACAGGCTAATGTGCTAGTTGCAAGGGGTTTACAAATTGAATGCTAACTTGGTTAGAGGCTTAGTATTACATAATGTCAATGCTTATGGCTACTTATGATGATATTCCATTAAGCTAGTTTTTGCTTATCTTCGTTACTATTATGTTGAAATTTGATTGATAATGGTTGCATTATTGGAGCTTTGTTGGATAGAAGAGCGGATTTAATACTACTACTCAACCTTTGATAAGTTTTCATGCTTTATGTTTTCATGAATGAGTACAAATTATGTTCTATGGTTTGAATTGCAAGATGATTTTTTGGTTACATGTAATTTTGAGAGTATTGAGTTATTGAGATCAATCTATTTATGATTGTGTGGAACAATTATGCGAATTCATATTCATATTAGTTTTTATTTTTGTACAATTATTGTATTTGCAATAGAGAAGGTTTGATATGGATGAGAATAAGAGTTTGGCTTGACATTTTAACAATATTGATGAGCTAGGGTTTGATGATCTTTTGAGTAGATTTTTTTATTTATTGTAGAAAGGTTTGGTATCTTGTTATTCATTTTAATCAAGATTACATTGCAGAGAGAGACTTTTTAGTGGATGTATTTCTTACTGAAAAATATTGATGAGTATAATGGTATATGTGGGTAAAATTTGAAATTTTAATGAAACATGGCTTGCAGGTTTTCAGTTGTGATTGAGTCAGGTGGATCCATCGTGAAAGATTCTAAAACATGGTCCACAAGGAGCCTAAGAGTTGGAGCCTTCAGTGAGGGAGTGGTAGCTTCCTTCCAGTGGTAACTCATAAATTTGATCGAGTGGTAGCTTCCTTCCAATGGTGGTTGGTAAATTTGATACAGGGGTAGTAGCTTCCTTCTAGTGGTAGCTAGAGAAATAAGAGGAGGTGGTAGCCTCCAACAGATAAGAGAATGTGCATTGGTAAGAGTTTCCACCATTGCAAGATGTAAATATTTTCTTAATAATAAGAAGAAGATAGAGACAACAACAGTGGTGGTCTTTCCCTGTTGGGTTTTCCACCTAAAAATATGGTGTCCCTATGTTTGGTCGTGTTTATCATGTGTAGAGTTCTTATGGTTTACATGCCTTTTGATTAAATTCTCATCATGTTTTAATGGATGTGCTTATATCAGCTTAATATTATGTTGTGAATTAAATGGTGGTTTAGTTAGCATAACAAAATAAAAGTAAAATTACTAATTGCATGAAATACTCACTCACCGTCCCCAATCTCAGCATTTATAACAATAACATTTGGTATCAAACCTCATGAACCTAGGTTTTTGCTACTTCAAAGCTCTCAACATGGCATATTCAATATAACATTTTTCTAGAATGTGTCGGATGATGAAACTTTAAGGATATTGAGGAGATATCTCAATAGATGTCTAGATAAATTTCATATTTTGGTTTTCTATACTTTATGAGATATACTCTATGGAATTTCTGAAATATGTTTCAAATAAGTCATCTTAAGATTTTTTCTAGAATTTTTTAGGACATTTCAAACTACAGAATTTGGATACAGTCAAGAAGGAATCCGAAGGTACACCTAGTAAAAAAGTTGGATTATTTTCCTTTATAGTTACAAATATATTCCCTATGGAAGTTATGGTTTGTAAAGGGTTCTAAAATCAATTCAAACAGGTGACCTTGGCATTTTCACTATAAATGTTTTACTATGATACCATACACTATATTTTTTATACATATGAGAAGACATAATAAAGTAAATCAAGTAAAAATTTCATAATTACATTCGAAGAATTGGAAACGTGGCATGCTATATACAATTTTGATCTTAAGAAGTGACCAAAAATTAATAAGTTTTGGAAAAATTACCATAACATTCACTTAACACATCAAATTATCGTCACACTTATGGAATTATAGAGAAGATATATCAGAGTATCACAAACCAAAATTTTAGATTTAGAAGGGGTCAAATCTCAGAGGCATCAAGAAAAATTTCCACCATCTATAAATTCTCCAAATTAGGTTTTAAAGGTACATAACTTACAATTGACAAAAAAATTGATTAGGAGATCCATTTATTTTTAATGATTGAAAATTGTGACAGACAAGAGTATTATGGTTTGCCACCAAATAAATCTACTACACAAATTAAACCTCTTGAAGCCTCATCCATAAGACATGAATAAATAGAAGATATACATTATCAAGTAACCATGTTGGAAGATCATTCATCACAAATGCAAGGATAATTAATTTTTCGCACATGTCTGCATCCTAAAGATGAACCACAACTATTGGTTCGAAACATCGATATATAACTTTTCATAATATGTGATGGATTCAGAAAAATATTTACAACAAGATAAAAATCGCAAAAGCCTAAAATATGAAATAATTAATGAATGTTGAACAAATGATGGAGGAAAGTAGGGAAAATACAAAAATATTGTGGGGAAGAAATACAAAATTCCATTATTGAAGACAAAGTGGAAATAAAAAACTTGATGACTGAAAATGAGGTTGAAATAAAACATGTACTATTAGAGAATATCCTTAAAAGCTATGTGGATATCTAGTGAAATAATCAAGGTGTTGAGACTCAATCACATATGTGGAGTAATTTATTACAATTCGAGAGCATAAAGTTTGAATTATAGAACCATAACCATGATTTTTCACTCCAAGATCTTCATCATTATGACTTCAAGTCAACACCAAGGAACTACTACATTTTGAGGATCAATACAAGGAATTTTGGCCTACACCAACTAAAAGCCTTAGAAAAGGTAAATATTGAAGTCATGCTCTTAGAACAAGATCAACATGTATGGTATCAATGCCTTCATGAAAGTTAAAATGGTTCTATTGTATCTTGGTAATCTTTTACATAAGAATTGATATTACATTACTCGTATATTAAGAGTAATATATTACTCAGTTAATTGGTATACATATGACATAAATGTTTAGCTACATAACACATTCAACAATTCAAAAAGTTAAGTCTTAGGGCTAAGAATGTTTCAAAGAATAATTTATTAAACTTATTTACAGGACTTTAAAGTTAAGCATCCAAAATAAGGTGCATTTCTTTGAACCTAATTTCTAGAGCATGATTGTAGTTTTATAAGAAAATTTGAAAGTAAAAATATGTCCACTACAAAATTGATCACTAATAAATAGAATGAACATCATGCTCCCTCTCCTAAAATGGTAAGGTTTTCACTTCAACTCATGGATGAAAGAAGAGAAAATGGACTACATTTTAACTGTGACAAAAAGTATAATAAAGGGCATAAATATAGTGAAAAAAAAATAATTATATATAGAATGTGAAGATGAAGAAGATCACGAAGTGGAACCTTCACTAGATCTAGAGCTAGACGTGACTATTCC
>APFE031113683.1:191519-207724 GCA_000404065.3 Pinus taeda
CACAACTATAAGGATGGAAGTGTTGTTTCCCCTAGCATTCCACAATCTACAAGGTTGACACCCCAACAATTGGAAGAAAAAAGAGCAAAAGGGTTGTGTTATAGTTGTGATAACAAATACACTAAAGGTCATAAGTGTGATGAGAAGAAATTATTTTACATAGATTGTGAAGAGGAGGAAGAAAAGGAACAAGAAATGTCAAAAGAAGAGGATATACACAGGAACAAACCCTAGAGAAAGAAGAAATGAATCCAACCATATCTTGTAATGCATTGGATGGAATTACCACTCCTCAAACTATAAAGATAGAAGGACATATCAAGAATAAAAAGGTAATAGTATTGATTGATTTGGGAATTACCAATAATTTTAGTCATTGTAAGATAGCCAAGGAATTGAATTTCTTCTTATATCCAACACCACAATGTAAAGTGATGGTTTCAAGTAGAGGACCCATAAATTTCTCTGGAAAGTTCCATAATATCAAGCTATCCATGGGAGAATATGTATTGAATAGCCCAATTCTTTCCATTCAAATGGGTGGTGTTAATGTTGTACTAGGAATTCAATGGCTACAATCCTTGGGTATAATACCTTTTAATTTTCAAGAACGTTTCAAGAAATTTTCTTCAGACAGAAAGGAAGTTGAATTAAGAGGTATTGCAAGGAAACCATGAAAGATAATTAGCTCTAATGGAATGACAAAGATTCTAAAGAAATAAAATGAGGCGTAATCTAACAATTATGTTCGCTAGAGGTTCCCACATCGAAATCATCTATTTCTCCATATATCCAAAAAGTATTGGACAATCATTCCAAGGTATTTGAGACTCCCAAAGGTCTCCCACCTATTCATCATTGTGATCATGCTATTCATTTGATTCTAGCAAGTGTTCTTCCAAACATCAGGCCTTACAGATATCCCTATACCCAAAAGAGTGAAATTGAATGTATGGTTGCAAAAATGCTAGAGGGTGGTATAACTCAACCTAGTCAAAGTTCTTTCTCTGCTCCAGTGGTGTTGCTGCACAAGAAGGATGGATCATGGTGCATGTGTCTGGATTATAGGGAGCTCAAAAATCTCACTATTAAAGATAAATTTCCCATTATTGTCATTAATGAACTATTGGATGAATTGCATAGATCAATTTACTTCACAAAGTTGGATCTTCATTCAGGATATCATCAAATCAGAATAAACGTTGAAGACATTTCGAAAACAACATTTAGAACTCATGAGGGTCATTATGAATTGTTGGTCATGCCTTTTGGCCTTACCAATGCACCTTCTACATTTCAAGGTTTGATGAATTTCATTTTCAAACCCTTCCTTGGAAAATTTGTGTTAGTATTTTTTGATGATATACTAACCTATAGCAAGTCTTGGAAGGATCACGTTCAACATGTTGATAGGGTGTTCACACTATTGGAGGATAAACAATTATATGCAAAAAGTTCCAAATGTTTCTTTGGAGTGTAAGAGGTGGAATATCTAGTTCATATTGTACCTCATGAAGGTGTTAAGGTAGACCCTAGAAAAATTAAAGCCATTAAAGAACGGAAAATCCCCACATCCATAAAGCATCTACGACCATTTCTCGAGTTGACAGGGTATTATCACAAGTTTGTTAAGAATTATGGGAGAATAGCAGCACCTCTAACAACATTATTGAAGAAAGATGCATTGATATGGACTCTGGAGGCAATAAAGATCTCTGAACATCTTAAAGAGGCAATGTGCCAAGCACCAATATTAGCTATGCCAAAATTCACAAAAACCTTTATTGTGGAATGTGATGCCTCAGGAAATGGAATTGGTGTTGTCTTAGTGAAAGAAGAAAGACCCATTTCTTTCGAAATTCATCCAATCAAAGGAAAGTATTTACACAAAGCTATTTATGAGAAGGAAATGTTGGAAATACTACATGCACTTAGGGAATGGTGACCCTACCTAATGGGAAGACACTTCAAGGCAAAAACGGATCATGATATTCTTAAATACTTTTTAGAACAAAGATTATCTTCAGAAGAGCAACAAAAATGGGTCACAAAGATGTCAAGTTATGATTTCGAAATCATTTACAAAAGAGGGAAGCAAAATGTTGTGGTAGATGCACTCTCAAGAAAGGATGACGATGTGGTAGCATTGCTTTGTGCCATTTCTATTATCAAACCATATTGGATAAATGAAGCAAGGGATGAATGGAAGAATGAAGAAGAAGCATGGGAACTCATTCAAAAGTTACAACAAGATCCGAGTACACCTAATACATTTAGCTAGAAAAATAATTCTTTATGGTACAAAGATCACTTATACCTGTGTCAGAATTCCCAACTCAAACAAAATATTCTTATGGAATTGCAAACCTCTCCCTTAGGAGGGAACTTGGGATTTTTAAAAGCTTACCACATGTTTAAGAAGGAATTTTTTTGGGATGGACTTAAATTTGATATTCAAAATTTTGTCGCTGAATGTTTGGTTTGCCAACAAAATAAAGTTGGAACAATTAAGACCCCGGGTCTATTACAACCTTTATCCATTCCAAGTCAACATTGGGAGGAGGTTTCAATGGATTTTATCACAGATTTACCCAAGTCCGAAGGAAAGAGTGCCATCATGGTGGTAGTTGATAGACTTACCAAGTATGCAAACTCTTGTGCATTATATAATCCATTTAAAGCTAGTATAGTTTCTACTACATTTATGGAAACAATTCAAAAGCTGCATGGAAACCCAAAGATTATTGGAAGTGACGGAGGTCCATTTTCATTGGAAATTTTTGGACAATTATTTTCTTGTCTTGGTACTTAGCTATCTCATAGCTCATCCTATCATCCTCAATCTGATGGGAAAACTGAGATAGTAAACAAATGTTTGGAAGGATATCTTTGTTTCTTTGTATGTAATAAACAAAAACAATGGGTCAAATGGTTTCCTCTAGCTTAATGGTGGTATAGCACTTCCTTCCATATTGTAGCAAAAATGACACCATTTATGGAACCTTATGGATATCACCCACCTTCGATCACATCATATTTAAGAGAAAATTCTAAGGTTCAAGTAGTGGAAGAGCACATCGAGCATCAACAACAAGTTCTCCAACTCTTAAATGATAACCTAACTTTGGCACATAATAGAACGAAACAATAGGCAGATCAACATTGCAGCGAAATAAGTTTTGATGTAGGTGACTGGGTATTCTACGGCTACGGCCATATAACAAAATGTACCTCAAGCAAGCTAAGAAGGATAATAAATTATTACCAAATTATTATGGTTTGTACAAGGTGTTGCAAAAGATTGGTATTATGGCATACGAATTGGAGCTTCTTGTAGCTTCTTGAGTGCACCAAATTTTCCATGTTGCATGCTTAAAGAAGGTTATTGGTGACAAGCTCCCATGTCAAACAATATTTCCATAACTTAACGAGGAAGTAAAATTCATATTGAAACCTAAAGAAATCACAGAAACAAGAAGTTGATAGCTACGAAATCAATCAATTTCGTAGTATCTCATCAAGTGGAAGAAATTACCTGCTGAAGATTCCACATGGGAGGATGAAAATTTTATACAGAAGCATTGAGAACTACTCAAGCATTGAGGAAAACACATTTTTTAAGGAGAGGGACATGTTAGGTCCCTATAATACTAGTGATTCCCACATTACTATTGCCATTGTAGCCCTTTGTGCCCCTATTGTCCCTACATTGTTATTATTGTGCCCGATAGAAGCCCACTATTATTATTGTTGTGCCCTTATATTATTATTGTTCTGCCGGCTTTTATTATATTGTGACCCCTTAGACTCCTATATATAGAAAGGATGTTTTCTCATTTGTATCATCTAAGAATTGTTCATTTGTGTAATGTAAAGGAGCTTTCCCCCTCGAAGAGGTTGTTTCTGAAGTCATTGACCTATCTTTTCTATCTTTTTCTGAGTTGGTTTCTTAGCAACACGAAGCTTGTTATGTGTTTTTTGTTATTCCATTTGAAGTAACAAATGCATATTCAGCTTTTCAAATCTTGATGAATTATATTTTTTAATCCTCAAAAATTCGTGCTATTATTTTTTGATGGCATAATAATCTACATGTAATATTGGAAAGAGCATGTACAACATGTTGATAGGGTCTTAAAACTATTGGAAGAAAAATAACTATATGCGAATCCTTCCAAGTGTTCCTTTGCGGTTTAAAAATTGGAATATTTGGGTCATGTTGTCTCCCATGAGGATTTAAATGTCGATTGTAAAAAAATAAAAGCCATGAAGGAATGGCCAATTCCCATGAATTTAAAGAAAATCAGAGGATTCATAGTATTGAAATGATATTATTGTAATTTTAGCAAGAATTATGGTGAAATGGTAGCACCTCTAGCAAAATTATTGAAGAAGTGGTTTCTTAAACTAAAGAAGTAACCAAAGATTTTCCATGGGGGCTTCACTCGGGGAGCATTACCATACAAGTGCATTCATATTAGTTGATATATATTAAGGAAAAAATACATAATATATTGAGAATATATTAGGGGGTAAAGGATTTTTACACTGGCAAGTATAAAAAATACAACTCATACATAATGAAAAAATATAAATGGGTATAAAAAATGTCATTGAAAACATGTAAAATAGGAGTTTTTCAAATTGAGAAGGTGTATTAGGTTTGTATTGGTACGGGGTTAAATGATGTGATTTTTAAACGTATTTTTGAATGTTTTAAACGTATTTTCGAATGTGTAGTCAAATTAAGGATATTGTTTAGTATGCCATGAACACACGTGATATGTCAGAGGTTCATTGATTGAAGACCCTATAATATTTTCAAAAACTTAAATTGTTTATGTGCACAACCCTCATCCTAGTGATAGTTGAATTCACAAAAACCTTTGTTGTGGACTTGATGTAGTTTTGATGTGATAAAGAAGGCCCTCTACCTTTGAAAGTAATGAAATTAAAGGAAAAAACTTACACCCATATATGAAAAATACATGTTGCCAATACTACATGCAATTATGAAATGACATCTATACCTAATATGAAGACACTTCAAATTAAAAACCTATCATAATAATTTGAATCACTTCTTAGAACAAATTCTATCTTTAGAGGAGAAACAAAGATAAGTTACAAATATGTTGGGTTATGAATTTGAAATCACCTACAAAAATGGAAAACAAAATATTATCATAGATGCATTCTCACAGAAAAAGGAAGACACAAATGGTTTGCTATGCACTATTTCCATTCCTTAAACTAATTAGGTGGAAGAAGCAAGATGAGAAGGTAGGAAAGATCATTCAACAACTCTAGGAGGAACTTGATGGAGTTGAAAAATTTATGTGGAAGAATGATTTGTTGTGGTATCAAGATCACTTACACTTACATAAGAATTCTCAACGTAAATAGAACGTCGTTTAGAAATAACACACATATCCTATAGTGCATCATTTAGAGTTCTTAAAGAAGTATCATAGGATGAAGACATAATTTTTTGGGGAAGGTATTTAAAGTATTATGTAAAAGTTTTTTGTTTAAATGTGTATTATACCAACAAAATAAGGGAGAGACAATAAAGGGGTCAAGGTTCCTTCAATCATTAGTCGTAGCAAGCCAATATTAGGAAGAAGTTTGAATGGTTTTTATTATGGGTTTAACTAAATCAGAAGGAAAGAGTATCATTATGGAATCATGTCTATGTTGATCCTTAGCTTCAATTCTAACTTTTTTTGCATTTTTGTTTGATCCTTTTAGCATATTGACATCGCTTTTAGGTTATTATTCTTCTAGTATCTTTGAGCATGATTCTTACTTGAACATCTCATTATCTTCTCTAAAACCAATACCTTGTTTTAATGAAAGGTGATCTTCGGTTACTAAGTAAAATATCCAATATTGAAAAACTTAATCCATACTTCAACTGATTGTTTTATGTTTTAGGATCATTTTCCAATGAAAGAATATCAACTTCTTATTTCTCACAATGTTCTTCCATTTCTTCCTTCATTCTCCTTGCTTCTTCCAATTGAGTTTTAAGGATGATTTTGTCTATCTCATCATGATCCTTACCTTCATATTTTGACATGTGTTTATTACCATGTGTCTATTTATGTCTTCTAAGGAAGTACAAAACTCACCTTGAAAATATTTGTTACCTATAAAATTTTTCTTTCTAAATTGATCTTCTCTTTTTCTTTATCTTTATTTTGTTGATTAACAATTTTATTATTCAATACTAGAAAATCATATTCATCATTATTTCATTCATATTTTTCATGTGGACATATAGAGGTAAAATGGCCTTCATTACCACAACTGAAATAAATTAGAATATTGCATTTACCTTTGTTACTTCTTTTTCAGATAGATTGCACCGCATTTAATTTCTTTGTTTAATTTCCTAAGGCCATGAGTAGGAATTCTTCTTGATCATCATTAGATGCATCTTCATCACTATCTTTTGAGGAGATGTTACCTCCCTTGGAATAGAAACTTTTATTTTCAAGCGAGCTTCCTTCCCATTTTTAGGAAACTTTCCTCTATTTCTATGATCCTTTTCATCATGACGATATTTAAATTTCCCGTATGGCAGTTTTGAATAATAATGACCTATTCTACCACACTTAAAGCATTGAATGGAGCTTACTTTATATTTCCTAGATCCTATTTTCATCTTTTTTCAAGGATTGAACTTTTTCTTCATCTAATTCTAGGTTGGAGTGATCAAGGTCCTTGAGTCCTTTTGTTTTATTTAATTCTTTGAATTCTTCCCCCTTTAATATGGATTTCTCTTTTCCTGTTTTTATATCATATACAGTAACTATTACATGTAGTTCATCCATCTTCCACTTTTCAATATTTTTCACTTCAATAGATAAAACCTTTGAATTAAACCTCAATGGAAGAGATATGAAAGACTTCTAAACAATTATTGATTCTTTAATATTTTCACCCAATCCTTCAACATTGTTCACAACTTCATCAACTAAAAGGGGGGGAATTTGCAATAACTCCTTCTTTATTCATCTTTAAGCTTTAAAATTATATCATATAAGTTTTAATTTGATCCCATTTTACCTTTTCATATTCTTCATAAATGTTTTGAAGGTTGTCCCAAATTTCTTTTGCAGATTCATAATGCATTAACTTGATAAGTATCAAGTTAGTAAGACCACTTAAGATGGAATCTATTGCTTTGGAATTATTTAGATAAATATTTTTCTCATCTACATCTCTTAGAGGAATTGTTGGAACTTTATATCCTTCTACCACAAAATGCCATATATCATCACTAAGAGATATTAGATTTTATGTCATGCTTATCTTCCAAAAAAAAATGCAATTTGTTCCATTAAATTATTATCCTTGCTAGCCATTTTTTCCTCTAAGATTTACCTTCTAGTGGCTTAACTACTTCTAAATAAGTCAACTCTGATTCCAATTGCTAGGATCGTGATTATACTAAGAGGGGCGTGAGCCAATAAAATGGAAATTTTAAACTATTTCAACAATTTAAACTATATAAGCATTAACCACATAATAACACAAATTTTATGTGGAAACACTTAAAGGGAAAAAAAAACAAATCTTATTTATTGAATATCCTTGTATGCACTAAGGTATTATACATCAATTTACTGGCACCAACTAGAAGGAGACAAATCCTCTGATTTACAAGCACCAATGTGAAGGTGACACCAATCCTTTGATTTACAAGCATCAACATGAATGGGACACCAAAACCCTAACTTACAGGCATCAACCTAAAGGAGACTCCTATCCCTTGATTTATAGGCACCAACTTGTAAGAGAATCATATCCCCTAATTTGCAATGATTCTGTTTTTTTTTGTTCTCAACTCTTGTACACTACTTTTATACTATGGGAATAACCCTTTTCTTAGTACTTTTTTATTATGCACATGGTATCAATTATGCTCTCAACTCAATTCTTCTATTACTATCCATAGCATACTACTTCATGCTTCCAAATTTGCACTTGTTTGCACTTAGTTTTTCAGACAACTTGTCTATTCTCTACACAGCCTCCTCATAATTTATCCTCGGTAGTCTATGTCTTCTCCTTTTATAATCTAGTTCTATTAGTTCCATGGATTACCACACCACACCGTCCAAACAATTTAGGCTAGTTATTTATACTACACATTAAAATTTGATCCAACATAGACTTGGTCAACAATGATACAACATGAAGATAATTAGATCATAGATGACATGTCATGGATGTGGGATGACATGCCAAGGAGATATAATCTAGATGACCTTGAATTGTTTTCAATTTTCATGGTTCTTTTCCCCAAGGGTTAAACCATCAAACACCTATGATCACATATGTTCCATCAAAAGAATTGTTCTAATCAATCTATAATTTATGTCCACTTGTACATAAGGGATATATAAATATCCCAATTATTTCTTACACATATTACTCAATACTAACTCTAGCTCAAGGGGCTCAACCATGAAACCTATATGACCTTGTGTCGGGACTAGATTCTTAAATGTTTAATTCTAATAAGTCGAGAATCTAGATCCATATTAATGAAGACACTTTGAAAACATACAATTTTTATTATTATTTACACACAATCTGGAACCTAGAACCTTACTCCATGGGAAGGGATCCACTTTTATATAAGTGGATGTATAAATACACATATTATTTCATAACACTTTAGCTTCTCTCTGGAGCTAACCATTCGATACTCATGACCTTGAGCTAGAACCACATATTGAAGAGTTTGGATTGATAGATATGAAGTATAGATCCACTCAAAAAGGTCCAATTCTATATGAGTTGGATGTCTAGATATCCATATTATTTCATAACTTTTTTGCTCGACGTTGTACAACATTGAACACCTATGACCATGAATTGTGACCTTGCCTTCTATGCGAAGGCCAGACTGACTCGAACGTTGTTCATACTAGAGAATTACATACTCGGTTACTCCATACCTTTCCACTCCCGGTACCCCGATATTCCAATATACCAAACTAGACATGAACCACAATCATGATTTTCGTCTTTTTAGCTGAGACCAATAACACTAGAAAACCTTTCCAAACACGTCCCTTTATGAATCGTGAGATGTCTTGATTTTCCACGTCAAACTGTCGTGGACCAATCATCGTCCACTACATGTTCCATCTACTATGTCATCCGCGACGTGTCACTCTATGACATTTCTGTGTCACTCGTTAAAGTCCTATTAGATAACCCAAAACTCCTTTTTTTCTTACCACATGTCATCAAAGTGGATGTGCCACGTCATACCAAGATACCCAATCAACGAGAATCTAATTCTTAGTGCTCTAGTACTTCAGTGCAAGATCCATCTTTGTTGCGTCATACTAGATCTTTTGTCATACTTGGACACTCAATTAACAAGGCATATGGTTCTCGATGCTTTGGTACCTTCTGATGGGAACCATCTTTGCTCCATAATACGAGATTTATGCTAAACATTATTAAATTAAGAAAAATTTAATCGTAGAATTGAGGTTTCTGTGATTTATCATAGTTATAAGAAGAATTTTGGCGTAAATCATATATAGAAAGACTTTTGTCGACGCGTTTCGAATCAATTAGTGTGGTTCATTGTCAGGGCAAGTTGAAGAAATAGATCCAATCGAGCAAGTTAAATAGTCTGAGCAGAGACTCCACCTGCTATAAAAATAAACAGCGAACTTTTTTTTGACTTAAAACTTAGGTCAAATAAAATTAATCATAAATTAGGTGATAAGATCAAGAAACCCATTTTCATGAAAAAATTATTAATTTACTTATCATTTTTTTTACCTATTTTCTATATACTACACTGCTTCCTTTATATTTTCAAGTTTCAAACACTTCCCCTTGTACTTGGTGTGTTTCCCCTTGTACTTGGTTTGGGATATAATGTTTTATGTGAGGACAATGCGAAAGTGCCAAATTTCTATCAATTGGTATTTATTATCCACTACGGTTTGATTTTGGGCTGAACATTTTTTTACATTAATGACAATTTTGCAGTTGATATCAATGAAAATATTGCACCTGACATCAATGATATCATTTGTGCAACAATATTTCTATGTAACTTATGGTTTTTCTATTTTATTTAAAATGGGTCAATATTGCGTTAATTTTTGTGTTTGTTGTAATTTAAAGAGTAAAAAGTTTTTGATGTTATGTAATATGGAATCAATTTAACAAAAGAAAAATTTATTAAAAAAAATATTAACATAAAATACAATATTCTATTTCAATTTTCAATTTTAGTATATAATATATTTGAATATGACAATTTAGTTTTTTTATATTGTTTTTATAATCAATTTTATTTAAAATTTGATAAAAATTTGTTTAAATTAGAGATTTAATTTATGTAGCTTTCATTTTTCAAGTGTTTTAGGAGTATCTTATTACACTAAGTCTATTTGTATATTCAAAAGTACAATTTGAAAAATAATTAATTATAATTGCTTAAAAATTATATTCATGAAAAATAAAAAAAACACACACATAAAATTTGAATTTATGATAAAAAATTATAAATTTGATTTTTTTTTTTAATTTAAAAATTTAAACCAATTGTATTTCCAAAAAAGCCATAAAAAAGTTAAGGTGAATTATTAAAATCTGCATATTAAATGAATGCAGATTTCAGTAATGGTTAGAATTTTTAGAATTTATGAATCTTCCAATATTTTGGGTAAGTTATTCACCCATCGTCCAAATAAAATTGTGATTCCAAAATAACCTTCCAAAAAAATTAAAATAAATTGTTAAATTTTACATATTAAATAAATATAGATTTCATAGTTAAGTTTTTTTAGAATTTATAATCCTTTCAACATTCCAACCACCTAAATGTCTACCCAAAACAATGAAAAGATTACAACTCCTTTACACAAATTTTTTTCCTAAAATTACAATTCCTTTACACAATTTTTTTCCCTAAAATTACAACTCCTTTACACGAAATTTTTTCCTAAAATTCTCCACATATAATTTTAGAATTGATTTGAGTAATATAAAATTAAAATATAACCTTTTACAAACAAAAATTAATATTAAAATTTTAGTTAATTACATGAATATATTATTTTTTACAAAATTTGTATTTGATTTAGCCAAATAAAACTTAGCAAATGTTAAATGACTTCTTTTGAAAATAAACCACACTAACTAGTTAGAAATGCCCTATACTAAAAGGAGTTGTCTACAATGCGATTTTTTGGAGATTCCGGTGATGGATCCGGGGGAAGAAATTGAGGTTAAATCTTGATTTGTTGCAGTTAAAATGATTTTTTAACTGCATATTTAGATTCAGCACCTCTATATATATAATTGATGTTAAAATAAATAAATAAAATCAAATATAACTGTAATTTACCATTTACACTGGGCCAAAATTGTTTAAACCAAAGCCAGGTAATTAACAACGTGACTTCTTGTGAAAATAAACCATACTAACTAGTTCCAAATGCCCCATATATATATAAAACTGCTATTAACACAAATAAATGAAATTAAATATAACTACTATATATACATAAATAACTGCGGTTAAAACAAATAAATGAAATCAAATATAACTGTAATTTACCATTTACATTGGGCCAAAATTGTTTAAACCAAAGCCAGGTAATTAACAAAGTGACTTCTTGATAAACCATACTAACTAGTTCCAAATGCCCCATATATATATAAAACTGCTATTAACACAAATAAATGAATATATATATATATATATATAAATAAATAACTGCGGTTAAAACAAATAAATGAAATCAAATATAACTGTAATTTACCATTTACACCTATTAATTGAAAGGGTTGAAAATTTTCATACGCCAAAATTGTTTAAACCAAAACCAAGTAATTAACAGGGAGACAAATAACAGGGAATGAAATCGTCGCGAACATTCTTCGCAGCCGAAACGGTGCGAACTGCGCCATGATGAAACAACACAGAATATCCTTACTACAAATACCATGTAATTAAATCAACTCCTCCCCATCCCCGCACCAGGATTTTTGTTACTCATTACAAATGCCTCGCAACTCAACTTTCAATCCCTGGATTAACTGGTGGCGTCCGCCCAGGATTTCTAATAAAAATACAAAACCTATCCGCTCACTCTATGCCCAGATCATACCAGTGCTGGCTTCTAAATCCTCATCACGCCATGCCACCCACATAGCAGCAGCTACCGCATTTAGTTTTGGCGTTGATCATGGTGGAAGGGAAACAAACGCAGAAAATTGTGAGCCAGATTATTTGAATCTCCAAGATGTCGCCAATGTCCACAGTCTCAACAGTGGAGGGGATTCTCAAATCGCAGACCTCCCAGAGCTGTGTAGCTCAGAAAGTATCGCCAATTTCCATAATCTCAACAGTGGAGGGGATTCTGAAATCGCAGACCTCCCAGAGCTGTGTAGCTCCGAAAGTAGCGAGAACAGCTCAATAGATGGGGCAGATCTTACGAGTTTCTGTAATTATGATACCCTAAATCCAACTTCTATTGCGTTGGAAGCCTCATATCAAAAAACAGATACAGATGATGCTTACTTGAAGGATAAGGATTTGGTCAGGGAATGAATCAAGCCTCGCAGTCCCTTATTTTTTCTACTGTGACAGTTTCGCCCCATTAATTATTTTAGCACAGCCATGAAATTCAATTTCACGTGCCTTTTTGTTGACAATAAATCATTCCACGTTAATTATCATCAAAGATATTATATATTCTTTTCTTTATTTATTTTTTTACAATACAAAAATTGTGTGATGAAGACGTGAAATTACATTGCTTCTTGTCCTTAATTATGTTTGAAGTGTTCACCTGTCATACAAATGGCTTCTACACCTTGATTAACAATTTGATTAACAACTATGTTAAATATGCATTTAACAATTATATTATTTTTATAACTTGATTAAGTTTAATGGTTTTATATATATATATATATTAAATAAAATAAAAATAAAAGTGCTATATACCTTACAAAATAACTTGTAAATTTATATTTTTATATTAAATTATAAAATATAATATATATTTTTTTAAATAGTTAAAAAAATTACTTTTGTACCTAGAGAAAATAAAATACATAAATCTTAATTACTAATTTAAATTTTTTTTTCTATGCAATGTTATAATAATTTCCAATTAGAGTAATACAAAAGTGTCATGGCGCCAAGTGGCAATGAAGGTTGGGGCACCAACCACCTTGTCACCTTCCACAACATTTAATAAGGGGTTGGTGTGGC
The DNA here is from genome assembly GCA_000404065.3 of Pinus taeda. Lineage (NCBI taxonomy): Eukaryota > Viridiplantae > Streptophyta > Pinopsida > Pinales > Pinaceae > Pinus > Pinus taeda. The sequence continues at coordinate 204,796 of APFE031113683.1, forward strand.
TCACTGTTCCCATCTAGTGTATGCAAAGTGTGGCCTACTATCCCATGTAGTGTATGCAAACTTAACTCATTCCATATTATGAGTTCGTCATGTGCACTAAGAGTTTGATATTTAAAATTATGCTGGGTCACCCTCCCTACTGTTGGTGGGATTATTGCTTCGAAAACTTGTTGAGTATCATTAGGAGGAAATTCGACACATAAATGATGTGAATTTAGGCTTTTTTCCATGTCTAGGTCACTTGCCTCTTGTTTTGGAGTCTGAGGGACTTGGAGGATAGTAAATCAAGTGAGAAAGAGGATGTTGGTCTAGTGTTAGAACTTGATTTTTCTATGGTTTCATGCCAAGGAATACTGCATGTTGTCATACAAGGGCTAAGGATAATTATTGTTGGTGATGCCATCCTATATTCAACATTTGAGATTGCGTGTAAAGAGGGGTATAAGTAGTAGGTTCTAATATAATCCTTCCTTTCTTGTTGTTTATTATTCTTGTTTTGAATTTTGTTGGTTTAATTATGGAGATTTTCATTTTATTATTTACAGAGTGCACCCATATCATCCCTCTAGTGTCCTCTAGCACATGGGGTTCTTCGTCTGGTGATGGTTGTATGCATATTTGTTGTATGGGACGTTGTTTTACTGTAAGCTTGGGTGTCCTTATATCCTTTGTTCCTCTAGGCTTGTCTTCAGTTTTGGTTTGTTTGAAATCCTTTTCTCTCACCCAGGCTTTGTGTGGACCAATTGTCTAGCTCAGTTGTTTTCCTATTGTGTCATTTTTCTAGATTAGATTTTCCATTTTTCTTCTTCTAATAGGTCCACATTGTAAAGCGCCTTATGTTGGGATGGGAACCTCTTGCTGCAACTGAAAGACATATTTTCGTATCTCGAGATTCGTCTCCCCAGAAATAAATTTGGTCACTCCAATGGAAATTTTTGAGATTAAATCACTCGGGTTACGTGTTTTGTGTGGACCTGCACTTTGATGTTAAATTATGCAACTATGGTTAAGTTCCACTTTAGACAACTCATTTGATGGAAATAATTGCTTTATTAAATTCCTCTTTTCGAAAGGACCAAAAATGACCTAAAGATCAATCAAATCAGACAATTAGAAGTGTGTTTTTTCATTTAAAACCCTCACATGTGAAATTGTCAAGGTTGACTTCAACTTCAAGTAGGCTCATGAAGCCCAAACAACTTATCTTTTCACCCACATGGATTCATATAAATACATGAGTTTTCAAACCTCATTAGGCACCTCATTCACACAATATACATCTTCGATCTCCTTCTCCTATTGGTTTGTACATCTCATAAGAGAAATACTTTCTCTCTCTTGTGAAGTATAGATGATTGTCTCTCATTTGGCCATATTACATGATTGACTACAAGACATTGACCAAAATTGAGTTCGGAATTTTTAACATATTTTGACTTCGGTTTTGGCTGAATCCTTTATATTTTAATAGGTCACAGAGATTGGTGTCAAATTCAAGGAAATCCTTTCTACTTGACTAAAGCCCTAATTGTAGAACTTGACCATAGGCTACTCCTCCACATTGACCAGGTTTGACTTCTCCAAATCAGACTGTTTTGCAATCATTTTCTTCATCTAAAGAGGCCGCAAAAATTTCTCGAAGGTCGATCTCCTTAAAGACTATTTTGAACATTGTCTCATCTCTAGTTAGGGTATAGATCGATAACAATTGACTATTATTGATTTACACACACTTTAGGAAGTTCATTTTTTAGTATACTTGACTTCGTCTCTCTCTTGAGTAGTAGATTGATATTTTGACATTATTTGGATATCGAATTGATATTGGATGATGTACTCTCTTTGTTGAACACTTGAAGACAATCAATTAAGAAGAAGATTTGCAAGGGTTTTCCCGTCAGTGGGTTTTTCCCTGGTCATTCACCAAATTTGTGTCCCATGTCTCTTAGTTGTCTTTCTTTGTGCATTTGTTTATTTGTTGTATCTACTATTACTCTACTGTCATTGGAAAATTGAAGAAGCGAGATTGAGAAATTGAATTCTATAGAATATTTTTGAAGTAATAGTTTCAATTTAGAATAAAGTGATGAATAATTAACATGGTTTCATAGTTGAGGTGAAGACAAGCCCAAGAGACATGCAGAAATAACATTCATTTCCTAGCAGTTGGTCAAAAAATGGAATAATGTTTTGGTAAAAATGTCTTCCTCCTTCTTTAAGGAGCATGAGAAGTTGGGTGACTCATCTAACTTTGTTGCATGGAAAGTGAGATTGGAGATCATTGCTGAAAAAAATTATGTTTTGAACTTCATTCAAGGAAGAGTACATGAGCCTCTAGAAAATAATTCCAATGTTATAAAAAACAAACATAAGAAAGGTGATTTAAAATCAAAGAAAATTATAGTTGATCGTTTACAAGATAATCTACTTGCGTATGTTGGAAGTTTTAGAAGATCAAAGGACATGTATGATAAGATAGCTCACATGTATGAAGACAAAAATTTGAATGAAATCATCTTTTTTAAAGATCAACTCAAAGACACAAAGATGAACAAAGCAGAATCTTTGCAATCATACATTATGAGGATATCTTGTCTTAGAGATCAATTGCAAAGAATTGGAGAAACTGCACCTGACAGGGAATTGGTGAGTGTAACTCTTAGAGATCTCCCTCCGATTTGGGAAACCTTCATTACTATTATAAATGACAACAACATCCTCTTGTCTTTTGATCAACTTGTTGCAAAGATCACTAAGGAGTAATCAATGATGATATCTAGAGGAAGAATTCAAGGATTAAACGAAGGAAAGCCCTCTACCTATGTTGTTACGATATTCCGACATGTAGGAATAGTTAAGTATAACTTGGTCTAGTATAGAGTTAGGTAAAGTGTGTTTCTTTACTATGTACATTTGTAACTTACAATCC
>APFE031113683.1:209498-254954 GCA_000404065.3 Pinus taeda
TCTTTTAGAATCTGGCTTTTCTAGGTGTTATTCTGACAATACTGTCTACACCAATAAAGTGGGCAACTCTCTTATCATCCTTGTTCTTTATGTTGATGATCTTATTCTTACTGGTAGTGATCCCAACCTTATAAACCATGTGAAGTCCAGCCTTAAAAAGAAATTTGAAATGACAGACTTAGGACACTTACACTATTTTCTCGGTCTTCAAGTCTTGCAAGCCAAGGAGGGTATTCCCCTTTCCCAGTCCAAGTATGCTTGTGATATTCTTCGTCATTTTCACATGGAAGATTGTAATCCAGCTCCTTCTCCCTTTCAGTCTGGAGTCAAACTTTCAGTCTCTTGTACTTCTCCTGAAGTTGATGCTACCTTATACCGTCAACTTGTAGGAAAACTCTTGTATTTAACCCATACTCGTCCCGACCTTTCCTTTGCTGTTGGCCTTGTTGCTCGTTTTATGAAAAACCCCCGTGAAAATCATTTGAAAGCAGCTAAAAGAATACTTCGTTATGTTCGAGGTACAGTACAATTTGGGATTCATTACAGTGCCAAAGCAGCTCCTCTATTAGTTGGTTTCACTGATTCTGATTGGGCTGGTGACCTTGATGATCGGAAGTCCACTGCCGGTTATGTCTTCACTCTTGGTTCAGGACCTATTACATGGGCTTGTAAGAAACATGCTTCCATTTCTCTTTCGTCAGCAGAAGCAGAGTATCGTGGTGCCGTGGAAGCTAGTAAGGAAGCCTTGTGGCTTCATCAGATCCTATCAGAATTTGGCTTTGAGCAGCAACATCTGACTACACTTTGGTGTGATAATCAAAGTGCCATTCAGCTTTGCAAAGATCCAGTTCAGCATCAACGTAGCAAACACATTGAACTACACATGCACTTCATCAGAAAGCTCATTCATGACCATATTCTTGAAGTGAAATATTGTTCAACAGATGATCAAGTTGCAGACATCTTCACAAAGGCTCTCACAGAGGCAAAGTTCACTAAACTTCGATTTATGGTTGGAGTTCAGGAAGTTGTCACTAAGGGGGGATAGGCTCTAGTGTCTCCTTTCTTCTCCTATTGTGTCATATTTGTAAATCCTTCAATCCTATCCCAAGTTGTTCTTAAAGGGGGATGTTAGGATATTCCGACACGTAGGAATAGTTAAGTATAACTTGGTCTCGTATAGAGTTAGGTAAAGTGTGTTTCTTTACTATGTACAATTGTAACTTACAATCCGACAGTCACGATATGTAGTGATCCGACGGTTCATTCTCTCCTCGATATTACCGACACTTGATACGTGGCTTGACACCCCATTGGTCCATGAATTCTATTTAAAGCGCATGGAGGGTCATTGTAGGTTCACCGTGCATGAGAGAAGCTTATGTAAATTTTCATTCTTTTATTAATAAATTGCCTGTAGTAGCCACGTTGGCCCAGGCCGTGGAATGTTTCCCTCTCTGAGGGTTTTAACCACGTCAAAATACTGGTGTATTGATCTGTGATCTGTTTGTGAGCGGTGTCCTTTTGGTGTTCTGTCTGAGGAACTTACCCTATAAATTCCTACATATGTTTCTCAAGGAAAGAAGAAGAATGCAAAAAAAGGAAATGGAAATCCATCTAAATACAGAAAACCTCTTCAATTTAATCGATATTCCAAGGAATCAAGAAGGCGAGATAGAGATGTTGAGTGCTAAAATTTTCATTGAAAGGGTCACTACACTTGAGATTGTGTTGAAAAGAGAGTGCTCCAAGAAGAAACTCTTCAAGGTCTTACAACAACTGTGGCTTCAATAACAACAAGTCATATGAAAGGAGAGATGATAGAATAATAAATGAAAGAAGCAGAGACTCCCCCAATTATCATGATGATAGCTATCATCCTCCGAAAAAGGCCAAGGAACTCTAGGTATGAATCCAATGTTAGTCATCAATATGAATATATTCTTATATCCACATTAGCTAGTTCATCTCCTTTAGACTCTTGGGATAGTTGGTTGGTTGATAGTGGGGCTTCTCATAAATTTTCTGGATATAAGGAGGTTCTCTCTAGTTTAGGAGAGAGGGAGATAAATTTGAACATTATTCTTGGTGACAATACCAGTCATCCCATAAAGGGATTTGGTTCTATCAAATTTCATTTAAACTTTGGGGAATTTGTTTTTCTTCATGATGTATTATATGTGTCAAGATTGAAGAAGAATTTGGTTTTGATATCTTCCTTGGAGGATAAAGGAATGAGGGTTTCATTCATTAAAAGAAACGTACTTACTTGGCCTACTAAATCCTACATGAGAAATTCCTTCACATTGGGAACTAAGTTTTAAGGAATATATTAAGTCACTCGAAGACTCCTTCTAGATAGGTCCATACTATAAATGTTCAAACTGAGTTGTGGCATTGAAGGTTGGCCCATATACACTATGATGCACTTCCAAAATTGAAGAATTTGGTTTCTAGGATCCTTGATGTTCAAGCTCAACATGATGAACTATGCCTTGGGTGTGCAAGTGGAAAGAACACACGGGGATCATTCCCTTTTATCGAAAATAAGATGAAAGAAATCCTTCAACTCATTCATTATGATGTATGTGGTCCAATGGTCGCACATTCACTTAGGGGTCATCTTTATAACATCACCTTCATCAATGATTTCTCAAGGAGGACATGGATCTACTATTCGAAGCATAAGGATGAGGCATTCAAAATATTCAAGGAATTTAAGGGTTTGGTAGAAAATCATACAAGGAAGAACATAAAGATATTCAGGTATAAAAACAATAGGGAATACATCTTAGATGAACTCATAGACTTTTGCAAGATTGAAGGAATAAAGAAGGATACCATTTTGCCTTACATTCCTGAATAAAATGGAGTGGCTGAGAGAAAGAACAATTCAATTGTGGAAGCTACCAAAGCCATGCTCCATCATCAAAAGTTGTCAAATCTCCTTTGGGTTGAATCAACAAACACCACAGTATATGTTCAGAATAGGTTGCCTCATTAAGATTTGGACAATAAGGTGCTTGAGGAAGTATTTACTAGTGTCAAGCCCAATATTGATTATCTACATATTTTTGGGTGCCCCATGTATTTCCATGTTCCGAAGGACAAAATAAAAAATCTAGCATGATCTATAGGAAGAAAAGGTATGTTTGTTGGATATAATGAAGATTCTAAAGCATTTAGAATATATATTTATGGTCAAAAGAAGGTTAATGTTAGTAGAGATGTTATATTCGATGAAGATGCTACCCTTAGAACTCCCTCTGCCTCCTCCTTCTAAAGACAAGAGTGATGATGGATATTCTAGAAGGTCCTTCTATGCCTGAATATGAGAAGGACATCATTGATGATCCAATGGAGCCTATGGATCCCTTGGGTCCTCCACCATGCAATCCCCCTACAAGGAAAAAACCACTTTGGCTCAAGGACACATTACAAGATGCTAAGAAACATGTTGTTTCTCATGGAACTTTCAGGGAAAGAAAGAATGCATGCAAGTACCAAGCCATGTTATAGGTATGATAAAGATGATTCAAAATGAAACTAATGCCTTTGAATAAGTTGTGAAGTAACAAGTATGGAAGTATGCAATGGCTGAAGAATATGAGTCTTATGAAAAATTATGTATGGGGTATTATGCTGAGACGAAAGGGAAGATATGTGTTGACCTCGAAATGGGTCTATAAGATCAAGCATGCGTCTGATGGAAGAATCACAAAATACAAGGAAAGGTTTTTTTCCCATGGATTCACTAAAAAATAAGGAGAATGTTACAATGATATATTTTCTCTTGTGGCCTGATATATAACCACTCATTCGATAGTGACCCTTGATACAAGTGAGGGATGGAATCTCCATCGAATGGATGTGAAGACAACTTTATTACATGGTTTTCTTCAAGAATAAGTGTACATTAAACAATCTCCAGGGTTTGTGGTTCATGATAGGAAGACCCATGTATGTTGATTGAAGAAATCTCTCTATGGATTGAAGCAAACCCTCTGTTCTTGGTATGCTCGTATTAATAGTTACTTGATAAAGCTGGGATTCACATGGAGCAATGACGATCCAAAATTGTACTTAAAAATGGTCCAATGAATGCCTTTCATTTCGGTATTATAAGTTGATGACTTACTCATGACAAGTGCAGACACTCTCATTCTAGAATGTAAGAGGAATTTGGCTTTTGAATTCAAGATGAAAGACCTTGGTTTGATGCACTATTTCTTGGGACAAGAAGTATGGAAAAAATTAGGTGAGATTTTCCTTTCACAAGGAAAATATGTTGTGAAACTACTAGACAATTTTGGAATTTTGAGTGCAAGTCCTTGCGTGCACCTATGGAGATGAATTTCAAGAAGTTGTGTGCAGAATCTATTGGACTAGACGTAGCAAACCCTTTTGAGTATAGACAATTAGTCGGTTCTCTGATGTTTCTCGTGAACACTTTCCCTGACATATGATTCATAGTTAACACTTTCAACAAGTTTATGACTGAGCCTCGCCATGTCCATTGGGTTGCTTCCAAGCATGTATTGAGATATCTACATGGGACTATTAACCTTGGACTAATATAAGTTGTTGGAGACATTAGACTACATTGATATACAAATGCAGATTGGGCTAGTAATGTTGTCAACATGAAGAGTACTTCCAGATGTTGTTTTATTCTAGGATCTTCCATGATATCATGGATGAGCACAAAGCAAAAAGCCGTAGCCCTTAGCACTATTAAGGCTGAGTATATTGTAACTAGTCTTACGAGTTGTGAAGTAGTTTGGTTGAGGAAGTTCTTTGGAGAGATATTTGAGCAGGTTTTTGATACGAAAATAATTTATTTTGACAACAAGAGTGGGATCCGTTTGTTCAACAATATTGTGTTTCAAGACAAGTAAAAGAATATCGAGATTAGATGTCATTACATATGTGACATGGTGTAAAGAGGAGCCATGAGATGCATCTACATTTTGACAGATGAGTAGATAGCTTACATCCTCACCAAGTCTTTATTGAAAGGGAAGTTCTTGGTATTCAAGGAGCAACTTCGACTTGTTAAGATGGCCCTTTCAAATAAGGGTCTGAGTTGATCAAGGACAATGAGTAGTGCTCTTCTCCCCTTGGATGAGCTCCCATGGTAAGGAATGGAGCTATAGGGCTCCTAGGGATGAGAGACCTCTGACCAATAATATTTTGAGACCTAGGATCTCCCCTAGTTAGAGTATGCCCCAGTTAGCATCTTGCCCACTCTATGGGATAACCTCTCTCATCTGGCCCATAGGGTTACAAGCTTGGGATAGAGTGTGATCCCTACCACTTGCAGTAGGTGGATCTCGCCCAAGTTTTTGGATGCATGTGTTATACCATATGACTCTTTAGGGTTAAGATGGATGATCAGGGACAATAGGGTAGAGTAATATCCTCATGTTTCATAAGTATATATCTCTTATTGTCAAGTACTTTGGAAAGTATGTAATACCTACTCTTGGGGTAGGTTGGTCTCACCCATTCTCTTTGGTTCCAGGTGCTAGCTATGTCAACCCAATGATGATGATGATGATGATGATGATGATTTCAGGTGGTAGCATAATATCTCTGATTGGTTCGTACAACTCAGAAGTGAAGGAACTTCTCTCTCTTGTGAAGTACAAGTGGTGGTCTCTAATTGGGCTAAATTACAGTGTTGGCGGTAGGATGTTGACCAGAGTTGACTTGGGAATATTTAGCAAATTTTGACTTCAGTTTTGGGTGAATCCTTTTTTTTTTGAAAATTCGTAGATATTGGTGTTAAATTCAGGGAAATCCATGTTAATTGACTGAAGCCCTAGGTACAAAAGTTGACCCCAGGCTGCTCCTCCACATTCACCATGTTTAACTGCTCCAAATCGGATTGTTTTGGGATCATTTTTTTCAGCTATAGAGGATATATAAATTGCTCGAAGACTGAGCTCCTTCAAGACTATTTCGATTCTTGTCTCATATCTGGTTAGGGAACACATTGACAACATTTGGTTGCTGTTTACTCATGCAAGATTCAAGCAGTTCAACTTTGACTATAGTTGGCTCCATCTCCCTCTTGAGTAGTAGCTTGGTATTTTGACATTATTTGGATATTGAATTGATATTGGATGATGTAATCTCTCCACTGAACATTTGAATATAATATATTAAGAATAATATTTTAATAGGTTTTCCTCTCAGTGGGTTTTTCCCTGTTCATTGACCAAATTTGTGTCTCTTGTCTCTTGGTTGTCTTTCTTTGTGCATTTTTTTATTTGTTCTATATATTATTACTCTATTGTCATTGGAAAATTAAAGAAGTCAAATTGATAAACTGAATGTTATTGAATATTTTTGAGGAAGTTCCAACATAGAATAAAGTGATGAAAAAACACCTGATGACTTGCACCAATAACCTGCTTCCTTCCACCACCTCTTTCATTGCTCTGTCACCCTGGAAGTTTTATTCTTCATCTTCCTTTGGAAACTTCTGGGGTGAAACCCACAGAGGTGACGTCTCCATGATCTAGGTGGATATTGGTGGGCACCCAACTATTCCACTTGGGACCCCACCATTTTTTCTTTTGGTTTCCTTAATTGTAGCACAAATTTCCATTTTTGGTATTTTTTCGGGTCTTGAACTTCCAGAGCCATTTTGAGGCCCTAAAAGACATTTTTTTTTTAAAATGGGAAAACATATCTATTTGATTGGAATTTGTAGTTGAAAGTTATAGTACTTAGATATATCTTTCTAACGATGTATCATAGATGTCAAAAAAGGATCGTATGGAAAAGTTACAACCCCGGGAAGTTGATGTACCAGTTTACCCCAACAAGGCGCACAAAATTTTGGTGCTTCATCTCCTTAGAGAAAGTATAGCTAGAGAGAATTAAAAATTTACTATGAGAGGCTTACTTAGAGAAAAACATTAACATAACAACAATAATAAATATACACATAGCGCACAAAATATTTTCCCTTGGAAAACCCCAACTCTACGGGAAAAGTCAACCCAATTAAATTTCATTAGCCTTGGCCAAAACCATGCCCAACCCAGCCAAGTGAGCTTTCACCTTCCACCTCCCTGGCCTACATTACAATGAAGTCTTCCAAAACCACCATTGTTTAACCTAGTCAACCTTTACTCTAATGCCGAGTCAATTTTACCTAACATTCCCCCCTTAATGTTGACTTGGGGTGGAAGGGAAACAAATGTAGAAAACTGTGAGCCAGATCATTTGAATCTCCAAGATATCGCCAATGTCCACAGTCTCAGCAGTGGAGGGGATTCTGAAATCGCAAACCTCCCAGAGCTATGTAGCTTAGAAAGTAGGGAGAGAAACTCAATAGATGGGACAGATCTTAAGAGTGTCTGTAATTATGATACTCTAAATCCAACTTTTATTCAGTTGGAAGCTTCATATCAAGAAAAAGATGATGCTTATTTGAAGGATAAGGATTTGGTCAGGGAAAGAATCAAGCCTTGCAATCCCTTATTTTTTCTACCTTGACAGTTTCCCCACATTAAGTCTTTTAGCACATCCATATAATTCAATTTTACGTACCTTTCTGTAATGCCTTATTTTCTTTGTTGACAACAAATCATTCCACGTTAATCATCATCAAAGATATTATATATTTTTTCTTTATTTATTCTTTTAACATTTTTTGTATTTCCTTTTTTTGCAATACAAAATTTGTGTGATGAAGATGTGGAATTATAGTGCTTCTTGTCCCTAATTATGTTGAAGTGTTCACCTATCATACAAATAGCTTCTACACATTCATTAACAACCATGGAAATATGCATTTAACAATGATATTATTTTTTATGAATTTGAGTTAAGTTTAGATGGTTATAATATTATATATATATATAATATATATGAGTATAATATATATATATATAATTTAAAATTTAAAAAATTTAAAAATATTTTGTTATACTATATCTTAGAGAAAATAAACTTCCAAATTTGAATAATTTTTATATTAAATTATAGAAGTTATAAAATATAATTATATAGCTTAAAAACAGATAACTTTTATACTTTAAGAAAAATAAAATACATAAATCTTAACTATTATTTTTTTTTTTCTTTCTATGCAATGTTATAATAGTTTCCAATTAGAGTAATACAAAAGTGTCATGGCGCCAAGTGGCAATGGACGATGGGAAACCAACCACCTTTTCACCTCCCACAACATTTAATAAGCGGTCGGTGTGGCTTACCGTCCCCATGTCGTGTATGCGAACTTAACTCATTCCATATTGTGAGTTTGTCTTGTGCACTAAGAGTTTGATATCTGAAATTATGTTGGGTCTGGTTACCCTCCCTACCGCTGGTGGGATTATTGCTTGGACAACTTGTTGAGTAGTATTAGGAGGAAATTTGTCACAAAAATGATGTGACCTTAGGCTTTTCTCCATATCTGGTTGACCTGCGTCTCGTTTTGGAGTGTGAGGGACCTGGAGGATAGTAAGTCGAGTGAGAAAGAGGATATTGGTCCAGTGTTAGAACTTCATTTCTCTATGGTTTCATGCCAAGGAATACTGCACGTTGTCGTATAGGGGCTAAGGATAATTATTATTGGTGATGCCATCCTATATTCAACATTTGAGATTGTTTCATCACTGGTAATGAGGGGTATAAGTAGTAGGTTCTAGTATAATCCTTTCTTTCTTGTTGTTTATCATTCTGGTTTTGAATTTTGTTGGCTTAATTAAGGAGATTTTCATTTTATTCTTTACACAGTGCACCAATATCATCTCTCTAGTGTCCTCTAGCACATGGGGTTCTCTGTCTGGTGATGGTTGTATGCATATTTGTTTTATGGGACTCTCCTTTACTATAAGCTTGGGTGTCTCTGTATCCTTTATTCCTCTATGCTTGTCTTCAGTTTTGGTTTGTTTAAAATTGTTTTCCCTCACCTAGGTTTGGTGTGGATAAATTGTCTAGCTCAGTCGTTTTCCTATTGTGTCATTTGTCTAGATTGGGTTATGCCATTTGTCTTCTTCTAGTAGGTCCACATTGTAAAGTGCCTTAGGTTGGGATGGGAACCTCTTGCTGCAACTGAAAGATATATTTTAGTATCCCCATATCCATCACCCCAGAAATAATTTTTGTCACTCTAACAGAAATTTTCGGGATTAAATCACTGGGGTTACATGTTTCGTGCGGTCCCCCACTCCGATGTTAAATTATGCAACTATGGTTAAATTCCTATTTGATGGAAATAACTATTTTATTAAATTCCTCTTTTCGACAGGATAAAAAATGACCTAAATATCACTCAAATCAAACAATTATAAGTGTGGTTTTGAATTAAAAGCCCTCACATGTGAAATTGTCAAGGTTGGCTTCAACTTCAAGTAGGCTCATGAAGCCCAAACAACTTATCTTTTCACGCACATGGATTGATATAAATACATGAGATGTCAAACCTCATTAGGCACCTAATTCACACAATTTACATCTTCTCTCTCCTTCTTCTATTCGTTTGTACATCTCATAAGTGAAATAATTTTCTCTCTCTTGTGAAGTATAGGTGGTTGTCTCTTATTGGGCCATATTACATGGTTGACTATAGGACATTGACCAAAACTGAGTTGGGAATTTTTAACATATTTTGACTGGAGTTTTGGGTGAATCCTTTCTATTTTAATAGGTCATAGAGATTGGTGTCAAATTCAAGGAAATCCATTCTACTTGACTAAATTCCTAATTGTAGAAGCTGACCATAGGCTACTCCTCCACATTGACCAGGTTTGACTTATCCAAATCAGACAGTTTTGGAATCATTTTCTTCATCTAAAGAGGCCGCATAAATTTCTCGAAGGTGGATCTCCTAAAAGAATATTTTTAAGGTTGTCTCATCTCTAGTTAGGGTACACATTGACAACAATTGACTGTTATTGACTTACACACACTTTAGGAAGTTCATTTTTTACTATAGTTGACTCCATCTCTCTCTTCAGTAGTAGCTTGATATTTTGACATTATTTGGATATTGAATTGATATTGGATGATGTACTCCCTCTGTTGAAAATTTGAAGACAATATATTAAGAAGAATATTTGCAAGGTTTTTCCCCTCAGTGGGTTTTTCCCCGGTCATTCACCAAATTTGTGTCCCTTGTCTCTTGGTTGTCTTTCTTTGTGCATTTGTTTATTTTTTGTATCTAATATTTCTCTACTATCAATGGAAAATTGAAGAAGTGAAATTAAGAAATTGAATTCTATTGAATATTTTTGAAGTAATAGTTTCAATTTAGAACAAAGTGATGAATAATTAACATGGTTTCATAGTTGAGGTTAAGACAAGCCCAAGGGACATGCAGAAATAACATTCATTTCCTAGCAGTTGGTCGAAAAATGGAATAAGCTTTTGGTAAAAATGTCTTTCTCCTTCTTCAAGGAGCATGAGAAGTTAGGTGACTCATCTAACTTTGTTGCATGGAAAGTCAGACTGGAGATCATAGTTGACAAAAAAGATGTTTTGAACTTCATTCGAGGAAGATTACCTGAGCCTTTAGAAAATACTTCCATTGTTATTAAAAAAAAAATAAGAAAGGTGTTTTAAAATGAAAGAAAATTATAGTTGACCGTTTACAAGATAATCTACTTGCGTATGTTGGAAATTTTAGAAGATCAAAAAAATTTGAATGAAATCATCTCTTTTAAATATCAACTCAAAGACAGAAAGATGAACAAAGGAGAATCTGTGCAATCATACATTATTAGGATATCTTATCTTAGAGATCAATTGCATAGAATTGAGTAAACTCCACTTGACAGGGAATTGGTAAGTGTAACTCTTAGAGATCTCCCTCCCTTTTAGGAAACCTTCATTACTACTATAAGTGACAACAACATCCTCTTGTCTTTTGATGAACTTGTTGGAAAGATCACTAAAGAGGAATCAAGGATGATATCTCGAGGAAGAATTCAAGGATTAAATGAAGGATATCCCTCTAGCTATATTTCTCAAGGAAAGAGGAAGAATGAAAAAAAATGAAATGGAAAGCCATCTAAATCTAGAAAACCTCTTCAATTTAATCGATTTTCCAAGGAATCAAGAAGGCGAGATAGAGATGTTGAGTGCTACAATTTTCATCAAAAGGGTCACTACACTTGAGATTGTGTTGAAAAGAGAGTGCTCCAAGAAGAAACTCTTCAAGGTCTTACAACAACCATGGCTTCAATAACAACAAGTCATATGAAAGTAGAGATGATAGAATAATAAATGAAAGAAGAAGAGACTCTCCCAATTATCATGATGATAGCTATCATCCTCCAAAAAAGGCCAAGGAACTCTAGTTATGAATCCAATGTTACTCATCAATATGAATATATTCTTATATCCGCATTAGCTAGTTCATCTCCTCTAGACTCTTGGGATAGTTGATTGGTTGATAGTGGGGCTTCTCATCAATTTTTTGGATATAAGGAGGTTCTCTCTAATTTAGTAGAGAGGGAGATAAATTTGAACATTATTCTTGGTGACAATACCATTCATTCCGTAAAGGGATTTGGTTCTATCAAATTTCATTTAAACTTTAGGGAATTTGTTTTTCTTCATGATGTATTATATGTGTCAGGATTGAACAAGAAATTGGTTTTGATATCTTCCTTGGAGGATAAGGGAATGAGTGTTTCATTAATTTTCCTTGGAGGATAAAGGAATGAGGGTTTCATTCATTAAAATAAACATACTTACTTGGCCTGTTAAATCCTACATGAGAAATTCCTTCACATTGGGAACTAGGTTTGAAGGAATATATTAAGTCACTGGAAGACTCCTTTTAGCTATGGTCCATAATATAAATCTTCAAAGTGAGTTGTGGCATCGAAGGCTGGCCAATCTACACTATGATGCACTTCCAAAATTGAAGAATTTGGTTTCTATGATCCCTGATGTTCAAGCTCAACATGATGAAGTATGTCTTGGGTGCGCAAGTGGAAAGAACACATGGGGACCATTCCCCTCTATCAAAAATAAGATGAAAGAAATCCTTCAACTCATTCATTCTGATGTATGTGCTCCAATGCACGTGCAATCACTTGGGGGTCATCTGTATAACATCACCTTCATCGATGATTTCTTAAGGAAGACATGGATCTACTATTTGAAGCACAAGGATGAGGCATTTCAAATATTCAAGGAATTCAAGCATTTGGTGGAAAATCATACAAGGAAGAAAATAAAGATCTTCAGGTCTGAAAAAAATGGGGAATACATCTTAGATGAATTCATATATTTTTGCAAGAGTGAAGGAATAAAGAACGATACCATTATGCCTTACATTCCTGAATAAAAGAGAGTGGCTGAGAGAAAGAACAAGTCAATTATGGAAGCTACCAAAGCCATGCTCCATCATCAAAGGTTGTCAAAGTTCATTTGGGTTGAAGCAACAAACAGGATAGTATATGTTCAAAATAGGTTTCCTCATTAAGCTTTGGAAAATGAGGTGCTTGAGGAAGTATTCACTGGTGTCAAGCCCAATATTGGCCATCTACATATTTCTGGGTTCCCCATGTATTTCCATGTTTTGAAGGACAAAAGAAAGAAGCTGGAAGCTATAGGAAGAAAAGGTATGTTTGTTGGACATAATGAAGATTCTAAAGCATTTAGAATATATATTTATGGTCAAAAGATGATTAAAGTTAGTAGAGATGTAACATTCGATGAAGATGATACCCTCAGAACTCCCTCCGCCTCCTCATGAAGAAAAGAGTGATGAGATGGATATTCTCAGATATCATTCTATGTCTGAATCTGGAAGGACATCATTGATGATCCAATGGGGCCTATGGATCCTTTTGGTCCTCCTCCATGCAATACCCCTACAAGGAAAATACCACTTTGGCTTAAGGACACATTACAAGATGCTGAGAAACATGCTGTTTCTTGTGGAACTTTAAGGGAAATCAAGAATGCATGCAACTACCAAGCCATGTTATTGGCATGATGAAGATGATTCAAACTGAAACTAATACTTTTGAATAAGTTGTGAAGTAACAAGAATGGAAGTATAAAATGGCTGAAGAATATGAGTCTATTATGAAAAATGATGTATGAGATATTGTGCCGAGACCAAAGGGAAGATCTTTGTTGACCTCAAAATGTCTCTATGTGATCAAGCATGGGGCTGATGGAAGCATCGAAAAATACAAGGCAAGGTTTGTGCCCATGTATTCACTCAAAAATAAGGAGAATATTACAATGATATATTTTCTCTTGTGGCCTGATATATAACCACTCATTCAATAGTAGCCCTTGCTACAAGTGAGGGATGGAATCTCCATCAAATGGATGTGAAGACCACTTTCTTACATGGTTTTCTTCTATAATAAGTGTACATTGAACAACCTCCAGGATTTGTGGTTCATGCTAGGAAGACCCATGTATGCTGATTGAAGAAATCTCTCTACGGATTGAAGCAAGCCACATGTTCTTGGTATGGTTGTATTGACAGTTACCTGATAAACCTAGGATTCACAAGGAGCAATGATGATCCAAACTTGTACGTAAAAATGATCGAGGGAATGCCTCTCATTTTAGTATTACAAGTTGATGACTTATTCATGATAGGTGTAGACACTCTCATTCTAGAATGTAAGAGGAAGATGGCTTTTGAATTCAACATGAAAGAGTTTGGTTTGATGCACTATTTCTAGGGACTATATGTATGGAAAAAGTCAGGCGAGATTTTCCTTTCACAAGGAAAATATGTTGTGAAACTACTAGATAAATTTGGAATTTTGAGTGCAAGTACTTGCCTACACCTATGGAGATGAATTTCAAGATGTTGTGTGCAGAATCTATTGGACTAGACCTAGCAAACCCTTCTGAGTATAGACAATAAGTTGGTGCTCTGATGTTTCTTGTGAACACTTTCCCTGACATATGATTCATAGTTAACAATTTTAGCAAGTTTATGACCAAGCCTCACCATGTCCATTGAGTTGCTTCCAAGCATGTATTGAGATATCTACATGGGACTATTAACCTTGGACTGATATATGTTCTGGAGACATTAGACTACATTGATATATAAATGCAGATTGGGCTAGTAATGTTGTCAAAAAGAAGAGTACTTCCGGATGTTGTTTTAGTCTAGGATCTTCCATCATATCATGGATGAGCATGAAGAAAAAATCTGTATCCCTTAGCACTATTGAGGTCGAGTATATTGTAGCTAGTCTTACGAGTTGCGTAGTTTGGTTGAGGAAGATATTTGGAGAGATATTTGAGCTGGTTTTTGATACAAAAATAATCTATTGTGACAACAAAAGTGGGATCTGTTTGTTAAAGAATATTTTGTTTCATGACAAGCAAAATAATATTGAGATTATATATCATTACATTTGTCACATGGTGAAGAGAGGAGCCATGAGACTCCTTCACATTTTGACAGATGAGCATATAGCTGACATCCTCACCAAGTCTTTGCTGAAAGAGAAGTTCTTGGTATCCAAGGAGCAGCTTGGACTTGTTAAGATGACCCTTTCAAATAAGGGTCTGACTTGATTAAGAACACTGAGTAATTCTCTTCCACCCCTGAATGAGCTCCCATGGTAAGGAATGGAGCTATAGGGCTCCTAGGGATGAGAGACCTCTGACCAATAGGATTTTGAGACCTCGGATCTCCCTTAGTTAGAGTATGCCCCAGATAGCGTCTTTCCCACTCTATGGGATAACCTCTCTCGTCTAGCCCATGGGTTGAGGGATTTGGGATAGAGTGTGATCCCTACCCCTTATAATAGGTGGATCTCGCCCAAGTCGGTGGATGCATGTGTTCTACCATATGACTCTTTAGGGTTAAGATGGATGATCAGGGACAATAGAGTAGAGTGTGATCCTTATGTTTCATAAGTATATCTCACCTATTGTCAAGTACTTTGGGAAAGAGTGTAATCCCTACTCTTGTGGTAGGTTGGTCTCGCCCATTCTCTTTGGTTCTAGGTGCTGGCTATGTCAACCCGATGATGATGATGAATTTAGGTGGTAACACAGTATTCCTGACGATGATAGAGGCAAGGTGGTAGCTAGAGATCCCTTGTAACATTTCTTCTTCTTTAAATTCAAAACATTTCAGCTTGAGATGAGCGATACAAGAAGAAATGGTACATGATGACATCATAACATGATGATCTACGGAAAAATATTGACAGGTGGAATTATCCCTAGTTGGGAGGGAGTGTTAAACTATGCAAATAGGGTTAAATACCACTTTAGACAACTCATTTTATAAATATAATTATCTCATTAAATTCCTCTTTCTGAGAGGACCAAAATCAACCTACAAATCACTCAAATCGGATAAGTAGAAGTGATTTTTTGAATTAAAACCCATCACATGTGAAATTGTCGAGGTCAACTTCAACTTCAACTAGGCTCATCAAGCCCAAATGACTTATCTTTTCACCCACATGGATTCATATAAATACATGAGATGACAAACCTAATTAGCAACCTCATTCACACAACATATAACTTCTCTCTCCTGCTTCAATTGGTTCGTACAACTCATAAGTGAAGGACTTTCTCACTCTTATGAAGTACAATAGGTGGTCTTGAATTGGGCTAAATTACAGGGCTAGCGACATGATGTTGACCAGTGTTGACTTGGGAATATTTTGCAAATTTTGAAATTTCTTTTGAGTGAATCCTTTTTTTTTAATGCATAGATATTGGTGTCAAATTCAAGGTAATCCATGTTAGTTGACCGAAGCCCTCACTACAAAAATTGACCGTAGGCTACTCCTCCACATTGACCAGGTTTAACTGCACTATATCAGATTATTTTGGGATCATTTTTTTCAGCTAAAGAGGATGCATAAATTTCCTGAAGATTGAGCTCCTTGAAGACTATTTCAATTCTTGTCTAATATCTGGTTAGGGCACACTTTGGCAACATTTGAATATTGTTTACTCACACAAAATTCAAGCAGTTCAAATTTGACTATAGTTGACTCCATCTCCCTCTTGAGTAGTAGCTTCGTATTTTGACATTATTTGGATATTGAATTGATATTGGATGATGTACTCTCTCTGTTAGTGTTAGTATTTGCATACATCCATCAAGGATCAAAATTTTCTCTTTGCATTTTTATTTTAGGGGTTCCATATAGAAAACTTAACATCATTTCATTAGGTCATGTCAAATTGATCAACTGATGGTTGTCTTCTCTTTAGAAAATCTAATTTATCCCTCATAGAGTATACTTGCTGACTCGTCTTCAGGTTGTCTTCAATTATGGTTTCATGGTCAATTTGCAATCATGCTTTCATTAGGTCATAGGGAATGTTTTCATTAGGTCTTAGGGTTTCATCACCGGTGTCAAGAGCTTGATTTAGAAGTGTAAATAAAGGGCAGCAAAGATATGAGGATGATAAATAATTCAAGCATGATGGCTTGTAGGTCATAGTAACTATATAATTATCTTTTAGCCTAATGTAATTTTCACCTCAAAAGACATGTTTTTGACGTGAAAATAGAGTATTTTGAGTTAATTTGTATTTCATATGTAATTTTAAGTCACTATGTGTAATAAATGATCCCACCTGCACCAAAGAATATCTCCTGGCTTCAAGATAAACAAACACTGCAAAAATCAGTTCAAGTTGAGCATTATCCACCCGAAAAGAAACAAAGAAGAAAAGGCATTAAAAGTAGAGTTTTGAAGAAGGTCAAGAAACATTAAAAAGTGGTTTTTTCAAGTGAAAAATCAAAATTTACTCCTATATAAGGTCTCACATTTCATTTTCAAGTTCATCACTCTCATTTGGCAAGCAAGGTGTCAAAAAACTAGGAGAATAGGAAAGGTTGAGTGAGTTTTGGGTGAAGGAGCAGTGGTGTTGCACTCTTGGAGGGTGGCGATGCGCATTTGGAGTAGTGGTGAAGTGGCGCTACACCTAGGTAGACTGGTGTTGTGCGTTTTAGGCCAGAGGAATGGTGCTACGCATTGAGCATTTGGCGTTACACATCTGGGCCCAGAGCTTTGTGTCTAGAGAATTTTCCAGTGTAAATTTACACTGCACTATGCTTCTAGAGGTGGTGTTGAGCATCTATGTGGTGGCACTCCTCATTGAGCAGAAGGGCCAGAAAGGCCTCAAAACTTCAAGAAACTTCAAGATTGCCCTCTATTTCCTTCAATGCAAGTAAGTTGACCTCCCTTACTACAGTTTTGGTTTGCATTTCAAACATTTAAACATCATTCCCCATGGTAAATGTGAAACCCTAAAAATATCCCTAGTTATGCCTAAAACCTTAAACACCAATTGTTCTTCCTATTACCTATCACTACAACTCTAAACTATTTCCCTATCCCTTTACCTCTTTGTCCCTACTCCATAACATTCAAATCCCTTTATCCCTCTTCCCAAGAAGCAATATCTCAAACAAACCAAGCCTTCCCTCTCATTTTTATGATTCCTACTCCCTCATTCATTTTCTAGCCCATAAGGTCATCTCCCATCCCCTCACTCCTAAAACACTATCACTCATTCCCTTCATACAACCTTAAGCCTTGCAAACATGGATAGAGAGGACCAAGACTATGAGGAGGAGGAAAACACAGGTAATGACACTTCAGCAGATAGAGCTAGGCATCAGAGAAAACCACACAAGGGAGACAGAATTATGAGGGAAGAGCCATCAAACCTCAGAGAATTGCAGGCCTCTCAGTTGGCTATCACTTGTTTCAGATATCTTAGCTGCTATGAGTTATGCGAGCAGGTAGAGAGAGTTCAACATTACCTTGAGCTCACCAAACTTTGTGTAGCCCATATCCATGACAACAAGGTGACTCTTGCTGGGGTAAAATTCACAGTCTCACCCTCCATCATTGCAAATGCAACCAAGATTCTGAATGTAGTGGAGAAGTGTTACAAGGCCCAGGACCTAGATGAACACTATCATGAGCCTTATATCAAACCCCAGTACAAAAATGAGGTGGAGAGACTTTTTCCTTTCAGATTTCTTGAAGACAAGTATGTCCCCATGATGAAAATCGTCATGAAATATTTCACTTGTGAGGGAAGATTTTCCAGGCTATACACTTCTCACATCAGGCTCCTTATGCATTTTACTAGGATGAAGATGTTAAATCTCCCTTATTTCTTGTTCAGGAATATTGAGAGGATGGCCCATTTTATGCAGAACCAGCCATACCCTCAGCAGATGAGTACTCTCTATTCTTGTCCCCTGATCAAGATGATTGTGCTTCATCATCTCAGTCTCCTCAACATCTCTTGGGAGACATTTATTTCTCATGAAATCTTCTGGGGTCCTCAAATTCCTCCACTAGTGTCTCAAGAAGCAGGGGGACCTTCTAGTAGTGCTCAAGTGAAAACAGATGAGGATGCCAAAGAGACTAGGGCTACTGACGTGCTCGGAACCTTCATGACATATCGGAGGGGCACAAGGAGATTGTTTCCAGTCGATAGGCAAGTGTTTTCTCCACAGAATCTAGAAGGGACCTTCCCTTCTTCATCAACCCATAGGCAAATGCTAGCTCCACAAGATGTGGAAGGGGCTTTGCCTTTTTCATCAACACGGCAGGTACAGGTGTAGTAGCTGCACAAGGGGAAGGAAAAGATGTCGGAGGAAAGTCTTGATGATGATGAGGAAGAGAGGGAATTTGATTTGACAGAGCATGATGAGCCGAAGCAGCGTTATACTCATCATGGCATGGAAATAATTGACTTAGAGGCTCATGATGAAGAAACAATAAAGGATAGCATCATACAATAAAAGGCGGCTCAATTCCAAGCTTTGATGGACAATTTGGAGAGGGACAAGTATGTAATTACATATTTGGAACAAGAAAACAAGCAGTTGAGTGACAAGCAGGCCCCCATGGAGCTGGAACTTTTCAAGGTGAAATGACAAAGTGACAAAAAGGAACCGGGGACTTTGACTCCTATTGAGAAGGAGATTGAAGATGATAGAGAGACTTGGCTTGAGAGAGTCAATTTGCACCTTGAGAAGCTGTTGCAGAAGGCCAATAAAGACAATCAGATGATCAGGCACATGGCTTACCCCACCTCCATTTATACCTTCACTTCCCTATCAACCTACCATTCCCCATCAATCACCTATTACTCCTAGCTTTCTATCAACTACTGCATCAACTCCTAGTAGCCCAATCCTTGCTTTAAATCCACCTCCCCCACCTCGAGTTATGGCTGCCCGATATGCACCCCTTGTTTTACCTTAGAATCTTGGTGCCATGCCCACTGATTATCAAACCAAAATACCTTTCTTTGATGCCACTCAAACCATTACAACTCAACAACATGTTGATAAAATGAATGATTTCTTTGATCTCCATGAACTAGAGATTGAGGATGTGATGATGAGATTGTTTGTACAAAGCTTTGGAGGTGAAGTTCGAAAATGGTTCAGAGCTTTACCTGTAGCTTATATCACCACTTTAGCAATCCTCCATAGGCAGTTCCTGGAACGGTGGGAGATGAAGAAGAATCCAATTTAGATTTTGTCCGAGTATGAAAACATCAAAAGAAATGTCAGCGAGAGTGTGCAAGACTATTGTGTGAGGTTTAATGTAGTATACAATGCTATTCCTGCCAACATTAAACCACCAGAGGGATTGGCTTTGCTCAAGTTTCCAAACGGTTTCGATGTTGATATGGCATATCAGTTGGGGAACGAGATCCTACCACACTAGAAGACATGCAAAAGAGTGTTGTGAGTGTAGAAGCGAACTTGCTGGAAAAAAGAGCAAGAATAAGATTTGAGAAAAGGGTGACCATAAAACAAGAAAAATATACTTCAGATGTAAAGATGGATACATTGATTCGAACAATGGAGAGGATGGTTGACTAGTTAACCATCACATATAGACCTGAACCACCAATCCAGAATCCAAATTTTAGAGGACAACAACAGCCCCAATTCTGAATCAACCAGAGAGAACAAAAGGCACCAGATCAGCCAGCGCAACAACAGCAGCTCAGAACTCCCTTACAGCAGAATTATGTTCAAGGAATGGAAGAAGAAGATGATGAAGATCCGGTAATTGAAACAAATCACTTTCTCACTACTGATGGTATGCTTATATTTCTGACCAAAGATGAAGAATATGTAGAAGTTCTAAACATTCAAAGGGATGAGGATTACATTTTAGCAAATGATGTGGTTTTGGAGGCTAAATCTGATGATTATCAGTGTGGTTATATGAATTCTTTGACTGCACAATAGAGGCAATATTCTTTAAGGAGCATATATGTACCGGTCAATCCCATTCAAAAAATAAAAGATGTGCAATCCAAGAATGGTTCCTCAAACACTCAAAAGAAAGGGAAAGATCTTTCTGACCCAAATCCTAGCAAGGTACCATCAACAAGTATCACTGCAAATGAGAAGAGCAATCAACAAAAATATAGTGCAATGAAAGAGCAAGCAGACAAGGACATTGGTGTCAAAAAGGTAGAAAAAGTTTCATCCTTGAATTTAGAAAGTGAAATTGCTAAATTAAAAGTGTCCATTCCTTTGACTGAGCTTGTTAAGAATAGAAATTATAAACAAAATGTATGTAGAATATTGGAAATAGATCCTTTGTTAGACATGGGGAATGTCAAGGATGATCATCCTGAACACATTTTTGGTCCAACCATAGAAGGTCAGCCTAAAGATAGCAAAGTCCCTCTCTTTTATCTGAATCTTAGATTGCATGAGTATATTCTCCATAATGCTATGTTAGATTCCAAAGCTTCCCACAATTTGATGCCTAAAGCCATTATTGAAAAGTTGGGTTTGAATATCGCCCAGAAATATCATGATTTGTACTCCTTTGACTCTAGTAGAGTTTGTTGCGTTGGTCTCATCAAATATTTGGTGGTTTATTTAGATCAAATCCTAGCCAAAAATGTCTTGATGGATGTGGTAGTTGTGATATACTGCCTTGATTTGGTATGCTCTTATCTAGATCGTGGGGTGCTAAAATCAAAGGCACTTTACAACTTGACTTCTCTTATGCTACCATCCCGATTTTTGATGAATTGATGAAGTTGTATCGAGAAAAGAAAATGAAGTATATGATCACTAGTAAAGAGAAGCCTGTGAATCATCTGATAAATGTTGTACATATTGATTTAGAGTCATTTTTTTTGTACTCTGATAGTGGATTGAATGATGTAGATATTCAGCTTGTAGAAGTAGATGATGTACCAAATATTTTCGAGAATTTTAGAGTATTTATTAATCAAGAAAAAGAAAAAATAGCAAGTTCTTCTGAGTAGCCTACACAGCAGCAAAAGGTCAGTGAAGAGCAAAAAAATGAAGTAATCGGCAAGGGTAAGGTTGAGAAAGAAATATAATTTCAGCATCTAGAAGATGAAGCTGACCTTTGGAACATGAACTTCGATGGCGCTGTGGGTAAGGACGGTGCTAGTATTGGAATTTGGATTCGAAGCCCTACTTTCCAGCATGCTAAAGTCCCAATTAATGTTAGAGTATGTTCATACAAGTTAGCTTTTGATTTCTCTAATAATGAATCAGAGTATGAGGCTTTGATTATTGGTCTTAAAATTTTGAAGAAACTAGATGCAAAAAGGATTTCTGTTTTTGGTGATTCAGAGCTGGTGATTAAACAAGTAAAAGGAGAATATCAAGCAAAATATCCACGGATAAGAGCCTAGAGAAATGCAGTTCTGGATATTTTGAGGATCTTTCCTGAATATACCTGGACAGTAGTACCCAGGACTCAAAAGATCATTTCAAATTCACTCACCACTGTGGCTAGCAATTTGAAGATTCCAATGAATTCTAGCAACAAATTTGAAATTCATGTCAAACATACGCTTGTTGTTCTTGATAATTTGAGGTATTAGCAAGTGTTTTGGGATGATAATTAAATTAACACCTTTTTGCAGAATGAAGGAAAGTTTAAGAATGTTTCGATTGATGATGTTTGTGATTTCGATGAAAAATATATTGAGCTAAATCAGATGGAGGTTTTACAATTGAAGGATAATATTATTCCTAGAGGTCTCATACCTTTAGAGGAGCTTTTTGATTAGGATGACGTGGCAAGAAAACTGACCTTGGTTCCTACAAACAAAGGAGTTGAAGATGTAAATCTTGGAACAGCTAACCATCCTAAGCTTGTAAAGTTATCAAAAGCATTTTCTCCTGAAGTAAAAGCTAAGTATGTTAGATTGATTTTTGAAATTTTTTATGTTTTTGCATGGGATTACTCAGATTTGAAAGTGTATGACAAGGATATCATTCATCATATTTTTCCTATCAAGTCGGATCAAAAACCTTTTAGACAGAAGTTGAGAAGAATCAATCCAAAGCTACTGCCATCCATCGAGAAGAGGTAGATAGATCATTTAAAGCTGGCATCATTGTTTCAATTAGATTTTCCGATTTGATGTCAAATTTGGTCCCGGTACAAAAGAAGACCGGAGAAATAAGGTTGTGCATAGATTTATGGAACCTTAACAAAGTGTCCTTAAAGGATAATTACCCTCTTCCTAAGATGGACCATATTCTGCAAAGAGTAGTTGGAGCATCACGGATGTCACAACTAGATGCCTACTCGGGCTATAATCAGATCTTGGTGCATGAAAAAGACCAAGACAAAACTACCTTCACAACACCTTTGGGAGCTTTTCAGTATGCCAAAATGCCATTTGGATTGAAGAATGCTAGAGCCACTTTTCAGCGGGCGATGGAGATAGATTTTGCTAATGAGAAGGATGTTTTCTTGGTAGTTTATTTAGATGATCTAACAATATTTTTTGGTTCTGATGATGAGCATTTGCACCACTTAACGATTGTCTTTCAGAAATGTAGGAAGTTTAGGATTTCTCTAAACCCAAAAAAGAGTCTTTTTGCCATAGACGAGGGTAAGCTCCTTGGTCGTATAATTTCTAAAGATGGTATTCACATTGATTCTTCAAGGGTGGAGGCAATCCAGCATATAGACTTTCCGCACAACAAAAAGGAGATTCTAGCTTTCAATGGTAAGATGAATTTCTTACGCAGATTTATACCAAATTTGGCTGAGAATTTACGTGAAATAACTAATATGTTGAAAAAGGACAGCACTGTGAAATCGACCAAGGATGCCATGAAATCATTCAACTTGGTAAAGTTTTCTTTGACCATATCCCCTTCTTGATTAGTCTTGATTATACTTATGTTTTTATTATATTTTCATTTGCATCTGAGCACACCATGGCTGCGTGTTGATGTAGAAGAGGGATCAAGTGGCACAACCCATTGCTTTTTCAGTAGGACTATTCGAGATGCTACCTTGTGTTACAATATCATTGAAAAACAAGCCACGGATCTTATAAAAGCATTGAAGGACTTCAGAGTATACATTATGCATTCACATACTATAGCATATGTTCCTAACACAATAGTCAAGGATGTTCTCATGCAAACTGATCAGAAGGTGAGAAGAGGTAAGTGGATATCAGCAATGTTGGAGTATGATCTTAAGATTAAACCTACCAAACTCATCAAAGGAAAAGGCTTGGAAGAACTGATGGATGAAACAAATCTACATGCTCTAGATATAAATCTCATTGCAACAATGTCAGAGGATGAAGATGGTGGCCTGCTCATTCAAGTATCAGAAATGTTTCTCAAATCACCTTGATATTTTGATATAGTTTATGTTCTTCAACATCTTTCGCCACCTCCTAGAATGTTGAGAAGTAAAGGTAGATCACTAAAACTAAAGTCTACAAAATTTTTCTTAATTTTTTGGTTGAAGATGAAGCTCGGTAGGTAATGAATGATTTTCATAAAGGTGACTGTGGCAGTCATTTGTTATGGAAAACAATAGCTAACAAAGTGTTGAAAGTAGGATATTATTGGCTGACTTTGTTTTCAAATTTGTATAAGACAGTTATGGGCTTCCATGAATGCCAAATTTTTCAAGGAAAAAGGAAGTTGCTTCCTCTTCCTTTGAATCTAGTTCAAGTAAATGCACCTTTCCAGAAGTGGGGACTTTATTTCATAGGGGAAATCCATCCCACATCATTGGCACAACACAGATTGATTTTGATAGCTACCAATTACTTCACCAAGTGGATTGAGGCCATTCCGACAAGGCAAGCCATGGACATAGTAATTATCCAATTTTTAGAATCTAATATCTTGTCTCGTTTTGGTTGCCCTCACAAGATCATAACAGATAATGCAGTAGCATTTAAGTCCAAGAAGATGGTCGAGTTTTGCAACAAGTACAATATTACATTGGGTCATTCCACGACATACTACCCACAAGGCAATGGATTGGTTGAGTCATCAAATAAATCCTTGGTGAACATTATCAAGAAAATGTTGCAGGCAAATAAGAATAATTGGAATTGTAAGCTTGTTAATGCCTTGTGGGCTGACAGAGTGAGTAGCGAGAAATGAATAGGCATGTCACCTTTTGAGTTGGTTTATGGTACTGATACAGTATTTCCTACATCACTTGCAATCCCGATCATGAGATTGTTCCAAGAAGCTAGCAGTGAAGAGGATGTGTTGGAAATAATACTAAGAGGGGGGTGAATCAGTATTATCATATCAATTATTTTTCATTTCATAATCAGATTTGTATACGCTACTTCAATTATGGGAAACTACGTATATACGCTACTGTGTCTAAAGAAACCAGCGTATATCAGTAAACTTATGATTCATTAAATGTTTATCTTTAATCAATGCATCAGAAATTCATTAACCATAAGAATAGTAAATAGGTGCAGTAAAATAGAACAGATCATCGCACACATGGACACAAGATATAAGATGGAAACCCAATGTGGGTGAAAACCACCTGCTGCAATTTGTCTCTATCTTCTTTTAATAAGAAACTTCTTTTTACAATATTTCTATACTGGAGCAGTCTTATACCAGCATGCAGGCTTCTACCTGCAGAAGGCTACTACCTTCTCTCGTTCTCCAGCTTCTCTTGGAAGCGAGATACAACCCCCTTAGCTCTTGTACTAGCTGAAGTACTAGTACATAGGTGTTGTCCTACAGAAGGCTACGACCTTCTCTTTCTTCCAGGGACCATGTTTCATAAATTTTCAGACTGGATCCATCAATGACAATAATCAAACGTCAAATACCTCTGCATCAACCAATCTCGTTTTCTTCAATCAAAACTAAATCAAACGATAAATTCTCTAAATGTTGTAACCATAATACATTAATAGTAACCAGAAACCAATCCTGAACCCAGAACACTGCAACAATAAAAAGAAGTAGCTAAAACATATTTCATGAGATGTACGCTACTACAATATGTAGAACCTGTGCGCATACGCTTTTGTATTAAGGCCAACCAGCGTATACGCTATTTTGACTTACTTAACCAGCGTGTATACGCACCTCTGCTGTGCCGAAATTGCGTACATATCTATAAAGATAGTTTACCATTTTCACTTATTCAGACATTAGTTATACCTAGATTATTAGATTTATAGATCAAATCATGTGCCAAATATAACAGATCAAAATCATACAATGATACTACTATTCAAACCTTAAGATCTTGACCCAACAATAGAACTTATGCTTCTTTTGGCGCTTTGGTTCCTCCTTGGTTCAGATCCAGCTATGCACCATAACCCAATTCTAGATCTTTCTCTCCATAAGAAATTCAATGCTTGAGAGAATACCTTTTCCTAATGATCTCCTTCCCCTTTTATAGTCTTAGGCCTTAGTCAATACCATGGTCAAAAACCATAGAGAATCAATACTTCGGGTGCAATACCTGGGTTTAATACTTTGGACGAGATACCAAGATCCAAAACCATAGGTCCAAATACTAAGGACCAAATATCATGGACTAAAAATAAGCTTTCCCACATGTACGCGCTTTTCTGTGCATGAAAGTGCATACGTACACATAGGCGACTTTTGATTGGCAATCCCATGTGTATATGCGACCTGGTTAAGAGGAACCTACATATATATCTTTTTCTTTCATTCTGAGAGCCTGAACTGTGATCTACCATCTGAGTGAGTTTCCATCAAGGACAACACCTGTGTCATAGTGCCAAACCTGTGTCATAATGCCAACAATCTCCCCCTTTGGACTTGATGGCAACCCCAAGTCACTCAAAGTCATTCTTGCAAAGGGTTATGCTCCCCCTGAGTACATGCTGAAATCTTTGCTTTGTTGTGTTGTCCATGCTCCCCCTGACTGTAGGCAAGGTCTGCAAGAAGATGTTCTACAAGGAGAAACATGACTTTATACATCATAAATGACCTTCCTATCACCAAAAATTCATACATACATCCATCTCCCAACTAAGTGGGGATATACGAATATTGACTCATCCAACCAACCAAGTGGGGATACACCAAAGGTTTACACATGATAAAACAAGAACATTACATCATTCATCCTAGGCATAGTGGGGAAACCAAAGTAGGCCGTTACATGACCTTGATAAGAAAAGAAATACATGGCATAGAAATGAAATATTTACAACAAGATTATGATAGTCATCTACAACTATCATCAGCAACATCTATCAATCATCATTTAGACCAACAACCATGTTCTACCTCTGCACTTGTTCCACCTGAAACCAAAAGCAACTGTGAACTTGAACCAAGATCTTATAAGATAATGCCAACAATGCATTATTAGAAGCATATATGCTCCCCCTGAACCTGTGTTAGATGGTCTCTGTCAGACCCATATTAGATTCTTTTCATCCTGAGCCTGGCCCATTGTTTGTCTTCAAATCAACATATACACGAATGTATCCACAGAAACCAGCGTATGTACACGGATGCTCCACATGAAACTCACATACAACTACTTTTCTCCGAAACGGACAAGTTTCAATAGCAAGATGATGCATCAACTACTCCTAGCTTCTGTATGAGGTATTCAAATGTCTCCCTGGGCAATGGTTTGGTGAGTATATCAACAACCTATTCCTTGGAGGGAACATACTCCAATTCGACCTTTTGTTCAAGCACTTGTTTTCGGAGAAAATGATATTTGATAGGTATGTGCTTGGTCTTTGAATGCATGATAGGATTCTTTGAAATACTGATTGCACTTGTATTATCACATAAAATGGAGATAGGTGGAGTACAAGTGATTTGAAAATCTTGCAAAGTTTTCATCATCTAAAGGAGTTGTGTGCAACAAGATGCAGTAGCCACATATTCTGATTCAGCTGTAGATAAAGCAATTGAACTTTGTTTCTTGCTGAACCAAGATACTAATCTGGAACCCATAAAGAATGCAACACCACTAGTACTTTTTCTGTCATCCATGCTTACTACCCAATCTGCATCTATATATGCATGAAGTGTGAGATCTCTATCTCTAGGATACCATAAGCCATAGTTTTGTGTTCCTTGAAGATATTTGAAAATCCTTTTAACCGCCTAAAGATGTGCTTCTTTTGGATTTGCCTGGAATCTTCCAACTATTCCCACTACATGCATGATGTCTGGTCGGGTACCTGTTAGATAGAGAAGACTACCAATCATGGATCTATAGGTTGGTTGATGTATTTTTGCTGAATTTTCATTAGCGCTGAGGCTACTTCCTGTTACCATAGGGGTATATACTGGTTTCGAATCTTCCATTTCATATTTCTTCAAGATCTGCTTGAGGTACTTGGTTTGTGATAAAAAGATACCCTCTTTATTTTTTTGGACTTGTAATCCAAGAAAATATGTCAGCTCACCAAGCAAGGACATTTCAATTCTTTCTGCATCACCAAAGCAAAGTTTTGACTCATGGCTTCTTCATTGCTACCAAAGATGATATCATCAACATACATGACAAGTATTAGAAATTTATCATTATCAATTTTTATATATAGATTGCTATCTGCTGGTCCTTTTGAAAAACCTTGTTGATGGAGGTATTTGTCCAAATGGAGGTATTGGAGCCTGTTTAAGACCATAGAGTGCCTTCTTAAGTCTGAATACAAGTTTTGGATCATTTCCAAGGATGAATCCATCTGGTTGCTCAATATAAACTTCTTCTTCCAAGTCTCCATTTAAAAAGGAAAATTTCACATCCATTTGAAATACTTTGAACTTCTGAAAGCTAGAAAGAGCAAGGAACATTCTTATGGCTTCAAGTCTAGCAACCGATGCAAAAGTTTCTTCAAAGTCTATACCTTCTTGTTGAGCATACCCTTTACAAACAATTCTGGCCTTGTTTCTAATAACATCTCCATTTTCATTCAAATTATTTTTGAATATCCATTTTGTCCCTATGAAATTCTTATCATTTGGTCTAGGAGCCAGCTCCCAAGTGTTATTCTTTTCAATTTTCTCAAGTTCTTCATTCATGGCCTTGACCCAACATTCATATTTGCATGCTTCACTTACATTTCGTAGTTTAGTGGAGGAGAGCAATGCTAGATAGCTTGAAGCTTCTGAAATAATTCTTCTTGTTTGTACACCTGCCTCCTTCTACCCCAATATTTGAGTCTTTGGATGATTCCTCTGGACATACCTAGATGGAGTCTTTTCTTCTACCGTTATCTATTCTTCTGGTGCCTCATATGTTTCTTCTTCATCATAAGTATGATTCGATGTTGAAGGATAGTCCTCATCATCTTGAAAAACTTTAGATTTTACCTACCTAGGATTATTTCCTTCTTCATCAACCACTACATCAATACTTTCAACAATTTTTCCAAGTCTTTTATTGTAACACTTGTACCCTTTGCTGTGGGGAGAGTAACCAAGGAGAATGCCTTCATCCGCTCTAGGTTCAAACTTGCCAAGGTTTTTATCAGTCCTTTTGATGTAACATTTACTTCCAAAAATTTTGAAGTATTTTACCGTAGGAGTCTTACCACACCAAATTTCATGAGGAGTCTGAGTGCTATTCACCTGGGCATTTATCTTGTTGATAATAGTAACAACAGCAAATATGGCTTCACCCCAGAAGGTTGTAGGAGTTCCAGGTTCATCAAGCATAGCATGAGCCATTTGTTGAGTTGTTCTATTCATCCTTTATACTACTCCATTTTGCCGAGGATTCCTTGTAGTAGAGAATTCCATTCTTATTCCATGTTCTTCACAAAAATCAAAAAAATCATTCGAGGTGAATTCCCCTCCTCGATTAGACCTGAGTCATTTCATTTTGAAATCTTATTCGTTTTCAACCAAGGCTTTGAATGCGTTGAACTTTTCGAAAGATTCGTCTTTATGCTTCAGGAGTCCTATCCAACACATCCTCGAAAAGTCCTCAATGAATAATATGAAGTATTCTTCTCCTCAAGGTGACCTTTTCCTGGATGGACCACATACATCAATATGGACAAGTTCAAGTGGCTTACTAGCTGATCCTTCCTTCTTAGGGAAATTAGTTCTAGTTTGCTTGCCAAACTGACATGATTTGCATATTGTATTGTTTGGAATTCTGATGTTAGGGAGATCATGAACTGCCTGATATTTGCATGCTTTCCTTATCTGAGATAAGCTTAGATGCACCAATCTTTCGTGCCATAGCCAATGTTCCTCATTCTTGCTTAGATAGCATTGTTGTTGTCCTCCCTTGATTACGTATAAATTATTTGGATTTCTTATGCCTTTGATCACTGTTTCTCCTATATCAAGCTCATGAATAATACATCCATTTGATCGAAATATTACCTCATTTCCTTGATCACACATTTGACAGACACTCAATAGATTATGCTTTAAGCCATCAACATACATAACATTTCCATCTTTGACCTTTTCTTTCAAAACAACAGAACCTTTACCTTTTATGAGTGCAGGGGTGTCATTTCCAAATGAGACCTTCCTTTCCTTTTCTAAGGCACTATATGACTGAAGTTTTTCTTTATCACCTGTCATATTTTCGAGCATCCACTGTCGATGTACCACTGATGTTCCTATCCTTCCGCATATAAGCCTATACCACATCTTTCTGGTTGTGGTTCTTTCTTTCTCCATGTTTCAGGACTTAATGAAGCTTGCTCCTTCTGAGTTGTTTTCCGAAACCTACTCCTACATTCAGAATCTTCATGACCGAAGTTGTTAGAAATAGAACATTCTATTTCATTTTCAAGGGAAGAAAAGTTATTTTAGGTCATTTTCATGATCCTAGTCACACTCCTTTGATTCAGTGCTTATTTAGTAATGATGGTCTTATAGGCAACACATTGAGCAGCTTTGTGTCCAAATTTATGACAAGAGAAACATTGGCCATTGAAGAAATTCCCGTGATTATCAAACCTACCATCTAGGTGATTGTAGTTTCCATAGGCAAATTGAGAGTGATTTACCTGCGATTGGTTGTAACTTATGTTCATCCTTGAAGTAGGTTTCCCTTAATTTACTTGGTGATCTCTGTTCATCCTTGAAGTAGATTGACCCTGATTTACCTGGTGATCTGCTTTATGCTTTTGCTGTCGATTGTCAACCTGTTCACTTCTCCTTGCTGCATCTAGATAACTTTTGAAGGTGGATGGCTTCTGTGATTGAGATGTTTCTTCAGAATATCCAAGACCTATTTTGATTAGAGGAGAACACTGCACTTTCATAATCTCATCTAAAGTTTCATATCCTTTAGAAAATCTTAGATTAAGAGCTTTCGTTTTCTCTATATCTTTTCTAAGTCCCACGATCTCACATTCTAACTTTTCATTGTCTTTTTCCCCTTCAGCAAGTTGGAATGTCAGAGTATCTATGATCACACTCTTTTCACCTAAACAACTTTTAAGTTTAGAAATTGCTTCATAGAGATCATCTTCATCTATAGCATCTAAGAAATCATCATCTTCAAAATCCATCAAAAGTCTATAATCGTTACATTGCTCATCTTCATCACTAATTGAAAATCCATCACTGCCTTCATATGTATAATAGTTCTTCTTACTTACATTCTATTTTTTGTTCCATCTAATTGGTTCCTTACCTTTGTCAAGCTTATCTTTATGAGTACACTTGGTTACATAGTGACCAACTCTTCCACAGGCAAAGCCTTTGAAAGGAAGCTTACCTCTGAATCTTCCAGAAACTCGTTGAAGGTTATTGACAAAGTTTGATTCTTCCTCTCCTTTTGACATATGTCTTGACTCATTGTAATCTCCTTTCCCTAAAGCTTTGAGTGCGACTTCTCTCCTATCTGATGGTCCCCTTTTTCTCATTTCGAAAGCAATTAAGATTTCATGTTGCTGTGACATGGTAATGCTCTGTAGATTCTACTTTTCTTCTATGGAAAAAACTTTTGATTCAAACTTAGAAGAAAAAAACCTTAGAACCTTTTCAACCAAAGTAACTTCTTTTATTTCTTCACCTAAGTTTTTCATACGATTAACAATCTCATCTATACGTAAGAAATAATTAGGCACACTTTCATCATTGTGCATTCTGAGATTTTCATATTGAATTCTAAGAGATTTTAGTTTTGCACATTTTACCTGATCATCTCCTTCATAGCTTAGAACGATCTTGTCCCATATTTTTTTTGTGGTTTTGAGTTGCATAACCTTGACGAATTGTAATTGAGGTAAACTCCCTAATAGAGTATTGACAACCTTTGCATTTGTTTTATACTTCTTCTTACCAACCGTATCTATAGGAGTTGTTGATGGAAATGTGTATCCTGCTTCTACGAT
The DNA here is from genome assembly GCA_000404065.3 of Pinus taeda. Lineage (NCBI taxonomy): Eukaryota > Viridiplantae > Streptophyta > Pinopsida > Pinales > Pinaceae > Pinus > Pinus taeda. The sequence goes on from APFE031113683.1 coordinate 241,110, forward strand.
ATCCCAAACTTCTGTACCAAGAGATTGAATATAGGCTATGATTCTTACCTTCCACTAGAAGAACTTGCTCCCATCAAAGATTGGTGGCCTGATAGATGCCTCTTTTTTGCAGTTGCTCATGATGATAGATCTTTCTCCAAGCGATCAAGATTCTTCTGAAGGACCTTGCTCCAATACCAATTGTTGGAAATAATACTGAGAGGGGGGGTGAGTCAGTATTATCAAATCAATTATTTTTCATTTCGCAATCAGATTTGTATACACTACTTCAATTATGGGAAACTACATATATACACTACTATGTCTAAAGCAACCAACATATATAAGTAAACTTATGATTCATTAAATGTTGATCTTTAATCAGTGCATCAGAACTTCATTAACCATAAGAACAGTAAATAGGTGCAGTAAAATAGAATAGATCATCACACACATGGACACAAGATATAAGGTGGAAACCCAACTTGGGTGAAAACCACCTGCTGTAATTCATCTCTATCTTCTTTTAATAAGAAACTTCTTTTTACAATATTTCTGTACTGGTGCAGTCTTATACCAGTACACAAGCTTCTACCTGTAGAAGGCTACTACCTTGTCTCTTTCTCCAGCTTCTCCTGGAAGGGAGATACAACCCCCTTAGCTCTTGTACTAGCTGAAGTACTAGTACATAGGTGTTGTCCTTCAGAAGGCTACAACCTTCTCTTTCTTCTAGGGACCACATTTCATAAATTTTCATACTGGATCCATCAATGACAACAATCAAACATGAAATACCTCTACATCAACCAATCTCCTTTTCTTCAATCAAAACTGAATAAAACAATTACTTCTTTGAATGCTATAACCAGAATAGATTAATAGTAACCAGAAACCAATCCTGAACCCAGAACACTTCAGCAATAAACAGAAGTAGATAAAACATATTTCATGAGATGTACGCTACTTCAATATGCAGAACCTGTGTACATACGCTTCTGTATTAAGGCCAACCAGCGTATACGTTGTTTTGACTTACTTAACCAGTGTTTATACGTGCCTCTGCTGTGCCGAACCTATGTGCAGATCTATAAAAGATAATTTACCCTTTTCACTTATTCAGACATTAGTTATACCTAGGTTATCAGATTTATAGATCAACTCATGCGCCAAATATAACAGATCAAAATCACACAAAGATACTACTATTCAAGCCTTAAGATCTTGATCCAACGCTAGAACTTATGCTTCTTCTGGCACTCCAGTTCCTCCTTGGTTCAGATCCAGCTATTCACCATAACCCTATTCTAGATCTTGCTCTCTATAAGAAATTCAATGCTTGAGAGAATACATTTGCCTAATGATCTCCTTCCCCTTTTATACTCTTAGGCCTTAATACCATGGTCCAAAACCATAGAGAATCAATACTTGGGGTGCAATACTTGGGTTTAATACTTTGGACAAGATAACAAGGTCCAAAACCTTAGGTCCAAATACCAAGGACCAAATACCATGGACTAAAAATAAGCTTTCCCACATGTATGTGCTTTTTTGTGCATGAAAGTGCGTGCATATGCATACGCAACTTTTGATTGGCAATCCCACATGTATACCTGACCTAGTTAAGAGGAACCTGTGTATATATATTTTTATTTCATTCTGAGAGCCTGAAGTGTGATCTGCCATCTGAGTGAGTTGCCATCAAGGAAAACACCTTTGTCATAGTGCCAAACCAATTTCATAATGCCAACAAGATGATATTCAACGTAGAATTAATCAAATGATTCACCTTCAGCAAACAAGGGAAGAGGTTACCCAAAACACTTTCCGGTTGCAAGAGAAGATAAAGAAAATTTATGACCACAAAATCAAGGTAGAAAAGTTTCAGCTGGAAGATGTAGTGCTGCAGTGGGATGCATGGAATGAGGAAAAGGGAAAGCATGGTAAGTTTGAAAATTTATGGAAAGGACCATATAAAATCTCAGCTTATTGAGGACATAATGCATTTTTTTTAAAGGAAATGGATGGTCAGGAATGTTCAGGAGGGCCAGTGAATGGTAGGCTCTTGAAGCACTACTACTTTTGAGGTTGTTCCCTGAAGTTACTTCACCTTCATTGTATGTAGCAGTTCACTTTTCCATGCAAGGTTTCAAGTACACTGTCATCTGAGCTTGGGGCCCGAAGTGAAGGCTATAAAGTTTGAATGATTTGTGTCCAGTATTGGTTATTTGGTTTATAGTCAAGTTTAGAGTCGGTTGTGAGTCAATTTTCAGTTTGTATTAAGTCATTTTCACTTTTTTGTTTATTTGACCGTATTGCCCAATGGATGAGGCACTTGGTCTATGGTGTTCTTGACACCTCCAAGGAGCTGCCATCCCTAAGAAGGCCAATGATAGTTTCAGTATCTGCATACTTCCATTAGGGATCAAAATTTTCTCTTTGTATTTTTATTTTAGGGGTCACATACTGAAAATTTACATCATTTCATTAGGTCATGTCAAACTGATCCACTAATTTTTGTCTTCTCTTCATAAAATCTAATTTCTCCCTCATAGGGTATACTTGTTGACCCTTCTTCAGGTTGTCTTCAATGATGGTTTCATGGTCAATTTGCAATCATGCTTTCATTAGGTCATAAGGCATGTTTTCATTAGGTCTTAGGGTTTCATCACCAAGGTCAAGAGTCTGATTTAGAAGTGTAAATAAAGGGTAGAAAAGGTAAGAGGATGATAAATAAGTCAAGCATGATGGCTTGTAGGTCATAGTCACTATATAATTATCTTTTAGTCTAATGTAATTTTCACCTCAAAAGACATGTTTTTGAGGTGAAAATAGAGTATTTTGAATTAATTTCTATTTCATATGTAATTTTAAGTCACTATATGTATTAAATGATCCTAGCTGCACCAAACCATCTGTCCTGGCTTCCAGACAAACAAACACTTCAAAAATCAGTTCAAGTTGAGCATTATCCACCTAAAAAGAAACAAAGAAGAAAAGGCATTAAAAACATAGTTTTGAAGAAGGTGAAGAAACATTAGAAAGTGGGTTTGTCAAGTGAAAAAACAAAATTTACTCCTATATAAGGTCTCACATTTCATTTTCAATTTCATCACTCTCATTTGGCAAGAAAGGAGTCAAAAAGTGAGGAGAATAGGAAAGGTTGAGTGAGTTTTGGGCAAAGGAGAAGTGGTGTTGCGCTTCTGGAGGGTGGCACCGCGCATTTGGAGTAATGGTGAGGTAGTGCTGCTCGTAGGTAGACTGGAATTGTACGTTTCAGGGAGGAGGAGTGGCGTTGTGCATTGAGGGTTTGGCGCTGCGTGTCTAGAGAATTTCCCAATGTAAATTTACACTATGCTATGCTTCTACAGTTGGCACCACGCATCTGTGCAGTGGCGTTGTGCGTTGAGCAGAAGGGCCAGAAATGCCTCAAAACTTCAAGAAACTTCAAGATTACCCTCTCCTCCCTTCAATGCAAGTAAGTTGACCTCCCTTACTATAGTTTTGGTTTGCATTTCAAGATTTTAAACATCATTCCCCATGGTAAATGTGAAACCCTAAAAATATCCCTAGTTATGCCTAAAACCCTAAACCCCCATTGTTCTTCCTATCAAATATCACTACAACTCTAAACTCTTTCCCTATGCCTTTATCCCTTTGTCCCTATTCCATAACATTCACATCCCTTTATCCTTCTTCCCAAGAAGCAATATCTCAAACAAACCAAGCCTTCCCTCTCTTTTTTATGATTCCTACTCCCTCATTCATTTTCTAGCCCATAAGGTCATCTCCCATCCCCTCACTTGTAAAACACTCTCACTCATTCCCTTCATACAACCTCAAGCCTTACAAACATGGACAACGAGGATTGAGACTATGAGGAGGAGGAAAACATAGACAGTGACACTTCAAAAGTTAGAGCTAGGCATTAGAGAAAACTACACAAGGGAGGGAGAATTATTAGGGAAGATCCATCAAACCTCAAAGAATTGCAGGCCTCTCTGTTGGCTGTCACTTGTTTCAGATATCTTGGCTGTTATAAGTTTTGTGAGCAGGTAGAGAGAGTTAAACATCACCTTGAGCTCACCAGACATTTTGTAGCCCATCTCCAGGACAGCAAGGTGACTCTTGTTGGGGTAACATTCACAGCCTCACCCTCCATCATTGCATATGCAACCAAGATTCCGAATGTAGGGGAGAAGTAGTACAAGGCCCAGGACCTAGATGAACACTATTATGAGCCTTATATCAAACCCCGTATAGAAATGAGGTGAAGAGACATTTTCCTTTCAGATTTCTTTAAGACAAGTATGTGCCCATGATGAAAATTATCATGAAATATTTCACTTGTGAGGGAAACTTTTCCATGTTGTACACCTATCACATCAGGCTCCTCATGCATTTTTCTAGGGTGAAGATGTTGAATCTCCCTTATTTCTTGTTCAATAATATTGAGAAGATGGCCCATTTTGTGCAGAAGAAGCCATACCCTCAGCAATCTATATCATTATTCCCTTATCAAGATGATTGTGCTTTATCATCTTAATCTCCTCAACATCCCTTAGGAGGCATTTTTGCTCATGACATCTTCAAGGGTCCTCAAATTCCTCCAACAGTGTCTCAAGAAGCAGGGGGACCTTCTAGCAATGCTTAGGTGAAAACAGATGAGGAGGCCAAAGAGACTAGAGCTACTGAGGTGCCCGAGACCTTCATGACATATTAGAGGGGCACAAGGAGATTGTTTACAGGAAATAGGCAATTTTTTTCTCCACGGTATGTGGAAGGTACCTTGCCTTCTTCATCAACCCATAAGCAAATTCTAGCTCCATAGGATGCGGAAGGGACTTTGCCTTCTTCATCAACACAACAAGTATAGGTGTAGCAACTACACAAGGAGAAGGAAAATATGCCGAAGGAAATTATTGATGATGAAGAGGAATAGAGGGACTTTGATTTGACAGAGCATGATGAGCCAGAGCAACGTTATACTCATCATGGCGTGGAAATAATTAACTTAGAGGCTCATGATGAAGAAACAATAAAGGACATCATCATACAAGAAAAGGAGGCTCAATTCCAAGCTTTGATGGACAATTTGGAGAGGGCCAAGTATGCAATTACATATTTGGAACAAGAAAACAAGCAGTTGAGTGACAAACATGTCCTCATGGAGCTGGAACTTCTCAAGGTGAAACGACAAAGTGACAAAGAGGCACAGGTCACTTTGACTCCTACTGAGAAGGAGATTGAAGATGATAGAGAGACTTGGCTTGAGAGATTCAATTTGCACCTTGAGAAGGTGTTGTTGAATGGAAATAGAGACAATCAGACGATTAGGAACATGGCTTACCATTACAGGACCTGAAAAAAATTTGCAACATGAGGGTCAAAAACATGAAAGCTAGGCTAAGGTAGGCTCTAAAGGGAAAAAAGGAGGAGTATAGGCTTAGGCTGCTTGCTGAATCTTCCTTGGCTCATCAGGATACTTGATGATGGTGCTTCTCACAAATTTTGGGCAAGTTTGGAAGACTTTTTGATCATTTGCAAATTCTGAAATTTTACACACAGAAAAACTACCTTAACGCGTAGCACCATTGGCGTTGCGCTTTTCCTAGGGGCACCCAATGCACAAATGGTTTGAATTTTTGGATTTATAGCAATGAGGACATGAACCCTATGGATTTTCTAAGTTTTTGGGGCAGAACTAGTCCACCAAAAGGTAAAACGACACCCTACAAATGACCTTTCTGCCACTTTTTAGACACACAAAAGTGGTCTTCGGAGAATCACGTTTTAAGGGGCCAAATTAGCTTCAAATGATGAATTTCTTGGGTTTTTGGAAAGTAGACATGAAGACCTTTCAAATGATCTATCATGAGCTCAATTTTGATGTTGAGAAGGCCTCCAAAATGGACCTGAAAGTGGCATTGCGTGTTGGGCCAGTGGCGCTACGCGTAGGGCAAATTTACACAGGATGCCTATTTTTCCATTTTTTTTTACTGTGTTCATGGATTTTCTCTCATGTAGGATGATTTACCATTGTAAATGATGACTTGGCATGTAAATATGATGGATAATTAGTAGTATAGGGTAGATTCATTACATTATAAGTCAATTTGAGCTCAAATGAATCAGTTTTCCACTTTTTAGAGGCAAGTTGTTAAGATGCCTATATTCCTATTTCTTGTTCAGTAATGGTTAGATTAGCTCCTCATCTTAGGGATTCGACCCTTGAGGATGGGAGGAGGTTGAAACAAAGCCTATATCTTCTTCTTCTATATCATTGTAAAGGGTTGGACTTAGCTGGATGCTCAGACTTTAATTGTACATAATTTTGTAGCAGTTTAGCAAGAGATTAATAAGAATTGTAGCTATTTTTATGGGATCCATTTCGTATGGAGTTATAGCACAATTTATTATTTTTTGATCATATGTTAATGTGTTTTTTATACTTCGTTAATCATTTCATTGCTTCTAAGTGAATGCTTTCAAGTTTGATAGGCAGAATTCATTACATCAGTGCTCTGCTTTGGGAAAACATTCACCATTTCATGTTTTCTACAGTCTAGGAAGGATCCATGGTTTTCACATGCCCTTCTTAGCTTGTCACCAGTCTTAAAGATCTCATCCCATCAAGCCCTATAGTGCTAAACCTTATGCCTACCTTGCCGCATTGAACAACCTACAATTCTGATCTAATTCCCTAGCCCTAAACTCTCCAGCTCCTCCTGATCCAACAAAACCCCTTCAAAATCCAATCAAAACTTCATGTTAATATACCTAGCCTAATAAATTTTACCTAATCTAGTCATCTTGGCTGAGATCCTTACAGAGAGAGCCCTGTCTTGGCCTAGTAGGGCTAGCTACTTAGCTAAGCGTGGTTTGTGGTTACCCTAGCATTGCCTTCCTTCAGCCTAAGGTTCAATCTAGGTGATAACACTCTCCACTAAACATTTGAATATAATATATTAAGAATAATATTTTCAATGGTTTTCCTCTCAGTGGGTTTTACCCTGTTCATTGATCAATTTTGTGTCTCTTGTCTCTTGATTGTCTTTCTTTGTGCATTTTTTTAGTTGTTCTATATATTATTGCTCTAATGTCATTGGAAAATTGAAGAAGTGAAATTGAGAAATTGAATTCTATTGAATATTTTTGAAGTAGTTCCAACATAGAATAAAGTGATGAAAAAACACCCAATGACTTGCACTGATAACTTGCTTCCTTCGACCACCTCATTCATTGCTTCGTCACCCTAGAAGTTTTATTCTTCATCTTCCTTTGGAAACTTCTGCAGTGAAACCCACAGAGCTAATGTGTCCATGCTCCAGGTGGATACTGGCAGGCACCAAACTATTCCACTTGGGACTCCACCATTGTTTCTTTTGGTTTCCTTAATTGTAGCACAAATTTCTATTTTTGGTATTTTTTCGGGTCCTGAACTTCCAGAGCCATTTTGAGGCCCTAAAAGATGGTTTTTTCAAAGATGGGAAAACATATCTACTTGATTGGAATTTGTAGTTGAAATTTATAGTCCTTAGATATATATTTATAATGATGTATCATATGTATCAAACAAAGTTCGTATGGAAATGTTACGACCCTGTGAAGTTGATGTACCAATTTACCCGAACAAGGCCCACAAACTTTTGGTGCTTCATCCCCTTCAAGAAAATTTAGCCAGAGGGAATTCAAAATTTACTACGAGAGATTTACTTAGAGAAAAGCATTAACATAACAAAAATAATAAATATACACATAACGCACAAAATATTTTCCATGGGAAAACCCCAACTCTAGGGAAAAAGCCAACCCAATTAAATTTCATTAGCGTTGGCCAAAACCATGCCCAACCCACCCAAGTGAGCTTTCACCTTCCACCTCCCTAGGCTACATTACAATCAAGTCTTCCAAAACCACCACTGTTTAACCTAGTCAACCTCTACTCTGATGCCGAGTCAATTTTACCTAACATTCCCCCCTTAAAATTGACTTGGGGTTCCTTGACTAAATGTAGCCAACCTTTCCAAGTTAGTCAGCCCAACCCTACCCACTCTAGCCCTTAACCCCCTCAAATTTTTATAGTTGGGGTATTATTTAAGATGGCATTCCCCTATCACCTAGGTCTAGCCCAGATTTTACTGGTGATTACCTAGGGTACACATCTCTTACTAGGTCTTACAACAATATGTCCCTTTATTTGAAGAAATTTTACTCCATAACAATATTAATTTTTTTATTTATTGATTATTTCTATTTTAACACATCCTCTCTTTCTTTCAGTCTCTTAGAGCCCGTTTCTCTCCTTTCTACAACTAAATGTTATGGCTACATCTAACCAACAAAACTACATGTAGATCAACCTTATGTGTTACATCCATTGCAGCATCAAAACACTACTATTTTCACTCAACAATTTTAATATGGTATGTAGGCTAAAATCTTAGTTTTTCTTCCCATATTTTACCACTAGATCAAATCCATGCAACAAAATATCATAAAAATGATACCATGCTACAAGCACAAAATGCTTCCATAGATTTGTCGTGGACTTGACTAGACTGAGTGATGACTGGAGGCGTGTCAATTTCAATATTGTTTCTAGCCCTCCATGTCCTATCTACATGACATCAAAGTGCTAATGAAAAAATGTGTTCCCAAAATGGAGCCCCACTACCATAAAATACATGCTCATGGCCACAACTAGTCCACTGGAGCCACCATGCTTCTCGTAACACGGATTTCCACCTTACCTATCTAATTTAGGCCATTAAACTAGAATTTTTATGGCGGCTATATTTTTCTTACGAGTTAAGATCTCTAGGGCCATAACTAACATTCCAAAGAATCGTGTTGGTGATAATGCGAGTCTCATCATTTCTTTGAGTCGTGACAATGCATCTAAAATTGACTAGTGATAATGCCACCTTGCCCACCAGAGCTAGCATGGCCATGTGATCAATTGTAGTCCTGCTTGTGTTGTGTTTGTGTAGTGCCATTCCCATGAAATCAATCCAAAGAAACTTGATTTGTGCTAGAAATGAAATTCTCTTTCATTTCCCGCTGTGGTGCTCCTAATCTTCTCATTTTGCAAAATTCAAATCACAGTTGGGAATATGAGCATCTCGATGGCCTGGGAATCCACCATTCACATGACCTTTAAGAATATGTTTGGTAAACATTATCCACTTTTTCATCCAACATCGAGTCCATCTTCTACTAGTCACAACCCCTTTCCTCCAACAGAACTTGCATGGGCTTGGCATCACCAAACAACTCCACCTTCTTCTGCCTGTGAACCCTCATGGATTCAAACTAATTTGATGTCATATAACTCGAACCATCTTCTACTACACATCATCTTGTTGTGGTTGGACTATAGTGAGTAGAACACCCCCAACTATTGTTCTCCAACAATTCAGCCACCCCATTGCATCAGGGCTTCTTCTAAGGCTCCTCGATGTTCAAGCATTGAAATCTCCCTACCGAATCTTTCTTGTAGGGATCCACCTTGATTTCAAGCCCACACACAATAGCAGAAAACCAAAACCTTAACCTTCACATCATTTTCATTAGAGTTGACATCAAATTTATCCACTAGATAATCTCATAGAACTTCACCTCTCACCTCCATGGCCTACCTTACAATGAAGTCTTCCTACCTTTTATAAGACCCATTACATGTAATAAAATGGGAAGAAAACCATGGGTACACAATACCATGTGCCCCAAAATCACCATTATTTAACCTTATCAACCTTGTCTCTGACCCAAGTCAATTCTACCTAACACTCCTACAGTTAATTTTTTGGATGTTTAGGGTTTTCATTATGTCTCAATATTAAATAGGCCTTAGAACCTCATTGTAACAAAGTTCAAAATGCATCTAGCTGCCACATATCTTCTCAGAGATAAGGTACCATCTACTAGCCTAGTTTTTTCCCATTCCGCATGTAAACAATTTTGAGTACTTTGTTATTAATGAATTGAAGTTTTGTTTTCATTATAACTCTATGTTTCTATTTATACCTGTATTTCATTTTGTTCCTTCATAAATATGGATCAGTGGTATCAGAGCGATTTTCTCTTTTTGTATTTTTTTTGTACATGTCCTCAATAACGTTGGGGTATAAGGAGTTAGGGCATACCTTTGCAAGACCAGACTCACCGACCTAGATGACCTCCCATGGTTGAAGAAAATAAAGATGAGGGAGCAGGAGATCCTTTCAAAATATTTCTCAAAGAAGCCCTCGAGCGACAAAGGAATGTGATGATGGAAAATTTTTCCCACATCCTTCAGAAAATGCCCATAGACGATGCATCTTCATCCAATAGCCACCCTGGAGGTGCTACTCCCTTTAACGTACAAGTCAACTTTGACATTCCCATATTTTAAGATCCAAGAGATGTAGATGTCGTAGATAAATGGTTAAATTTGTTGGAAGGATATTTTTTGGTTCAAGATTTTTCCAATAGGGGAGAGATTAATTTTTCACTCCTCAAAGCCTCCCCCCATGTCAAGGATTGGTGGAAAAGCTACTGTGACAAGAGGGATGAGAAGGAAACCTCACTATTTTTAGCCACACCCACTTGGAATTATTTCTGAGATGCCATCAAGGAATAGTAATACCCTATCAAGAGCTATAAATATAAGTACATAAAGTGGACTAAATTACAGTAGGGGAGGGACCAAGATGTGTTGGAGTTCACAAATATCTTTTGTGCCCTTCGTACAAAGTCAGGTGTCAAGGCGTTTGACCAACATCTAGTACTCAAGTATGACAACTGTCTACACAAATACATCCAGAATGAGATAGAGTCCATGTAAATCCCCTCACTTGGCATCACTTATCATCACTCTATCAAGATCATGCAAAAATATAGATAGAACAAGCGAGACTTTGAATCTGCCTATCAGAAGCGTGGGAAAGGTGCACCAAAACTGTAGAACAAAGGACAAAGCCATGGTGGGGTAAAGCAGAACAACTTGCTGAAGCTACAAGAAAATAATTACAACACCACGAAGGAAAATAAGGATAAAACAAATTCATGTGAGTTCTATAAGAGACCCACTCACAAGACAAGTGTTGACCTAGGAAGTTAATGGAGGTTGAGCTGAAGGATTCATATTTAGACACATGTTTCAACTCTTAGTGAGAACCTGACAAGGGGAACGAAAAAGGGAAGCCGATTATTGATGTAGAGGCTAATGCCATTGTTGCCACCACAAAATTCTAGAACATTTATCCTAAAGATCCATAGGAGGGGGAGTGTCTCTCCCACTCATAGATGTGGGTGAAGGGCTCACCACTCTAGTTTATTGTGGACAGTGAGAGCACCAATAACCTCATTTTGGTAGAGTTCATGAAGTGGATGGGCCTATCTGATCCAGGTGGATATTGGTGGCCACCGGCCAATTCCACTTGGACCCCCACCATTTCTTCTTTTAGTTTTTTAGTTTCCTTAATTGTAGAACAATTTACTATTTTTAGCATCTTTTCGGGCCCTAAACGTCTAGAGCCATTTTGAGGCCTAAACAAATTTTTTTACGAAATATATTGCTAGTGATTTTCTACCAAAAATAATCTTTTTCATCATAGTCCTTGGAGAGATCTTTACAATGGATTATCATGCACGTCAAATGAAGATAATATGACCAAGTCATGACCTTGAGAAGTTGGTTGTCCAAATCACCCCAATGACACCCATAAACTCTTGGTGTTACATCTCCTCGGGTTAGGGTTTTGGTTTTTTAGGGTTTGCTCTTATTTTTCAATAATAAACGGGCCCTTGAGCATCATTGTAAGTCCGTTTAGAGGCATGTAGCTGCCACATCTTTTCTCAGAGATAAGCTAACATTGCCCTAGCTGATTTGTTTCCATTTCTGTTTGTAAGCATATTTCAGTATTTTACATTAAATGAAGTATTATTTTTGTTGCATCTATGTGTTTATGGTTATCTCTGTAATTTGTTGTGTTCCTGTTTAAATTTGGATCAGTGGTATTAGATTGGTTTGGTTTTGTTTCTCTATTTTTCTTTGCATGTCCTGCACGAAGTCGGGATATAAGGAGTTAGGGCTTGAACTGGTCAAACCTTTGCAAGACCAGCCTCCAAAATCCTAACGACCTCCCATGGCGGATGAAAAGAAAGATGAGGGAGTAGGAGATCCTATCAAAATCTTGCTTGAAGAAGCCCTCGAGTGACAAAGGAACACGATGATGGACAACTTTGCCCAAATCCTTCAGCGGCTACCCAAGGGCGACACATCAGCTTCCAATAGTTACTCTGGAAACACCACACCATTTAAGATACAAGTTAATTTTGAAGTCCCCATATTCTAGGGTAAGATAGAGACAGATGTTGATGATAAATTTTTAAATCTACTAGAGGGTTATTTTTTTGTTCATGATTTTTCCAGTAGGGACAATATTATTTTTTCTCTTCTCAAAGTAGCCCCCCATGTCAAGGACTAGAGCGAAACCTACTCCAAGTAGAAGGATGACAGTACATGCTCAATATTTTCAGCCGCACCCACTTGGAATTCATTCCAAGATGCCATCAAGGAGCAATACTACCCTATTGGAAGCTATGAGGATCAATACATAAAGTGGACCATGCTGTGGTAGGGAAGGGACCACGACGTGCCGAAGATTACCAATATTTTCCATACCTTTCACAAAAAGTTGGGTATCAAGGATTTAGAGCAGCAATTGGTACTCAAATATCACTGCTGCCTACACAAGTACATCAAGGAAGAAATAGAATTCCTGAACATCTCCTCACTCCTGTCAAGGTAGAGAAAAAGTTTAAATAGAAGAAGCGAGACTTTGGATCTGTGAATCCGAAGTAAGGGAAAGTTGGCCCCAAACCATAGAACAAAGGAAAAATCCAGGGTGGGGCAGCCCAAGACAACCCGCCAAAGCTGCAAGCAAAGAATAGCACTGCGAAGCCAAAAAGGAACACGGGAAAGTGGTGTGAGTTCCATAAGAGATCCACTCACAACACAAGTTAGTGTCGGGCCAAGCAATCACTGGTGGCCGAGCTAAAGGTTTCAGAATCAGATGCATGTTCTGACTCTGAGTCAAAACCCGACGAGGAGAATGACAAAGGGAAGCACATTATCAAAGTGGAGCCCAATGCCACCGATGCCACCATGAAGATCTAGAAGGGGAACTCGAAGATACAGAGTAGGAGGAGCATCTCTTCCACTCCTGGACGTGGGTAAAGGGCTCCCCGTTGTAGTTCATTATCGACAGTGGGAGCTAAAAGAACCTCATTTTGATAGAGGTCATGAAGCGATTGGGCTTACTAACCATAACACATTCATAACCTTACACCATTTGGTGGCTTCACCAATGATGAGATCTTCGCGTGAGCCAGCAGTGTCGCCTTTCATACAACATCAAGCCCTTCACAGATGAGGTATTGTGTGACATTGCTCCCCTTGAAGTTTGTGATGTATTATTTGGACAACCATACTTGTGGAAGCGACATGTTGTGTATGAATCAAGGCCCCGTGTTGTTATTGTTACTTTGGGAAATATGTTGTACAAGATACCAGAGGTAGCACGGCCTATTGCCATCTCTTTGGTTACTGCAAAACAATGCAGTAAGATCATTTCCAAAATTAGTAAATTTTTTTTCCTAATGATACACCCTCAAGGAAAGAAGAAGATGATGGCCACGACCTCCAGACAGGGCCCCTCTGCATGACAACTATAGATGGACAATGTGGTGGAAGAGTATGAGGACATCTTCACCTCCCCCATAGGGGTTCCTCTACACTGTCAGGTCAAGCACTCCATCGAAATTACCCCAGGTGTGCCGCTGCCCAATGGACCAATCTATTGGCACTCTATTCTAGAGAAC
>APFE031113683.1:256146-294747 GCA_000404065.3 Pinus taeda
TTGGGGAAGGAAATGGTCATCCACACAGACCACGAACCCCCACAGTTCGTACAAACCCAAGGGAAATTGCATAATGATCGCTATCAGAAGTGGTCCACATACCTGCAACAATTCCATTTGAATATCAAGTATAAGAAGGGCAGCACCAATAATGTTGCAGATTGCCTCAGTCGACCACCGATCATGGCGTTAACCACCATGCTCAACTCTTGTGGGCAAGGGACTTCTGCCACACATACCAAACACCCTTCGAGGGTCAGAATGGTCCAAATTTTCACCTCCAAGATGCCCTGTTATGCCACCTGGGTCACCTTTGTGTTCCTTAAAGTGAGTGTGCCAAGATGATTTGGGAAGCACACTATAATCGAGCTACTAGGCATTTCGACGTCGAGAAAATGGTGGCAGTATTGCAGAAGTATTTTTATTGGCCGAATCTTCAATAAGATGTTGGGAAGTACATTAGATCATGCATTGTCCACGCCATTGCCAAACCAACCATTAAGAAGAAAGGACTCTATACCCAACTGCCTACCTGTAGTCGACCTTGGGAATCCATTTCCATGGATTACATGTCAAGCCTTCCTTCCACTAAGCATGGAAACGACTGTGTTTTTGTGGTCATCGACAGGTTCTTGAAGATGGCCATTATGGTGGCCTGCAAGAAGAATATCACAGTCGAAGCCACTGCTAAACGCTTCTTTTAATCAATGTGGGTACACTTTGGGATCCCACAGTCTATCATCCTAGATCGGGATAGCAAGTTCCTTAGTACATTTTGGTCCAGTCTCTGGTCGATGCTGGAGACCAAACTCACTAAGTCCACAGCCTTCCATCCTCAAACTGATGGCTAGACAAAGGTTGTCAACAGGACAACCATACACATTCTGCACATGTACAACTCAAAGCATCCATGCTCATGGGACAAGAGCCTCCCCTATGTTCAACACAGCTACAACTGGGCTCTCCACAGCTTGACTAGCCACAATCATTTTTAGGTGGGCTTGGGATTCCGGCCATTATGTCCCATTGATGTGGCCATGCCATTTGCAACTACTCATGTAAATTTGGTTCATGTCAAGTCTGAAATAGATAAGGAAAATAGATTCATTAAGCACATCCAAAATATTCACCATCAGGTCCATGACATTCTAGAGAAATCAAATGCCAAGTACAAGCAACGACATGATCAACATCGGGTGCCACACAAGTTTTAGGTGGGCAACAAAGTCTAGTTGCATTTGCAAAAGGAATGCCTTACTGGAGCCTATCA
Organism: Pinus taeda; assembly: GCA_000404065.3. Taxonomy (NCBI): domain Eukaryota; kingdom Viridiplantae; phylum Streptophyta; class Pinopsida; order Pinales; family Pinaceae; genus Pinus; species Pinus taeda. The sequence continues at coordinate 257,417 of APFE031113683.1, forward strand.
GAAACTTAGACCACTCCAATATGGTCCTTACACCATTACCAAGGCTATGGGAGACAATGCATTTGAGCTCAACATTCCCCTTTTCCTTGGCCTGCACCCAGTCTTCAATGTGGGCCGCCTTCAGCCATACTTTCCACCATTACTAGACTCATCCGACATTGTAGAGCAGATCACACCCATGGAGTTAAATCCAGATTGCATGGAACAAGCTGCAACTGATAGGATCATGGACACACAGATCAAGCACACTCACCAGCAGAATATCCAACTGTATCAAGTGTCAAAGCAGGCCAACTCCTTCACCAGGGCAAGTGTGTTATATACCTAGGGGGGGTAATATGGGGTACCGAGGGGGGTACCCAAGGTAATAATGTAATAATGGGATGGGCCATAGTAATAAATAAGGTGGTTAACCCATGTCATGTAAGGGACCACAAGTAGTTAATAATAATGTAATGGGCCCATGGTATTAGTTGATGTTATGAGTAAACCATGGTATTGTATGTATGACGCCTATATAGAGGCTAGAGACTCCACATGGAGAGATATGAAGAGAAATAGTCTTGTATGAACAAGCATATGGGCTTGTGGAGTATTCTCCTTCCTTAAGGAGTGAATGTATGGTGTTTCCTTACCTTAAGGGTTTGATAATAAAGATTCATTTCTATCTATTTCTATCTTGTTATTATTGGGTTATTTCTATTGTAATAATATTTCTGGGTTAGATCTACAACAAGTGGTATCAGAGCTACAATATTTTGGGTTAGATCTACAACAGGTAGCTAGTAGGCATAGAAGAAGAAAACAAAATTCCTTGCTCCATGTATCTCTTTGATGAATGTGGGTGCTCTCCAACATCTGCAAGCAAAAAAAGACAAGTTGGTACCAAAAGAAAAATTGGTCATGCCTAGTCAAAAGAAGTCAAATTTTAACTTTCTCCTCCTTTTCTCAAATGCTCCAACAAGGCCAAGGCCATACCAATCCATCCCCTTCATGTATTTTCTCAATCCACCCATAATTCTCAAGCTTATACCATTCAATTTTCTTGTTTTCCTAAAAAACTACAGGATGCTCTGTTTTACTACAGGATACAAAAACAAATAGAGCATAAATTTGTTTTTTCCATAACTAGTAAACCATGGATCCGTTTGCCAGGAAGTTTGAGGGAAAGATGCATATGGATGGTTGTGACATGGTAAAACAATTTCAACAAATTCCAGTGCACAGTTTTTGAGAAATCAACCTCCATCACCTATAACCATTTTTGCATTTTCTGAATATTCGTGAATCCGTTTAAAATGTTGTTTGATGGGTAGATGCATATTGATTATGTTAACATGCCCAAGCAATGTCAACAAATGTCAGTGCACGACTTCCATGAAATTGGCCACCATCACCTTCATTAATTTTTAGTTTTTCTCAAGATTGGTGCATCCATTGAACAAGTTTGTTTTATGGATAGGTTTGTAATGATGATGGAAACATGCTCAAAATTTTTTAGGTCAATCCATTCTATAGTTTGAGAGATATGGACAAAACAAGCCGTTGTCCTAAAAACGTACAGGATGCACTGAGGTCCTATAAGATACAGAAGAGAACCTACAATATTGGTAGTGAGCAATTTTAAAAGGGAATAATAGAGGTTGGCTTCATCAAGTAATGTTAAGGATGTAGGTTCTACATTTCCCCATGTTTTTCCAAGTGAAAGGAACATAAAAAATCCTTCTAGTTCGCTGAGAGTGATTATAGCATAAGGGAATTATATACACATAATTTTTAAAATTTGGTATCACACATATACAAACATCCATCCATTAGAGAAAAATGATAGGGGGAACCCGTCAACACCTTGAGGATTCATCAACACCATCCTGTACTAGAGATATTCACAAGGCACAATTGGATGGGTTTCTTTGAAAAATTGAGGGGATATGATGATGAAGTAGCCAAAGATTGTCTATCCGCTTCAACGTGGAGATCCAGAGGTCAAAGAATCCCCCCTAGAGCTTTACAGTAGCATCAAGATTATTAGCATCAAAATCCAATACTTGCACATAAACATAAAGTCAGTAGCATCATGCATGTCTCTCTAATGACCATTAGGTAGGTACATATATACACTATTCTTGACCTCTTCCCTTGAGCATATTATAGTTAGAAATTTGTTGCCAATGCATGAGAGATAAGGTTTTATAATCTAAAGATGGGTCAGCAGTCTAAACTACCTTCAACTAGTTAATTGCATCTAACTCCTTCACTCATGCAAGGTTGAAAATTCAAATTATGAAGGGTGATAATTTCGAGGAATAAGGAAATCAGTTAAAAGAAGAAATTTTTGCAAAGGTCAAGTCACCACAAAAATCCAAGCCCTCCATCCACCTCATATTCACTATCTATTCATCATTCATCCATCCCATTTCATTCTTGAAAAAAAAAAACAGACTATCCTCTCCATTTTCACAAACCTACAATACTCCCTTTGAGCTCTAGCATCATCATCCAATCCCTCTTCAACATTTCTCATCACTCCCATGCAGTTAGAAGACGTTGAAAGAGGAGGAATTACTACTATAGGAAGGTAGAATGTTTCTACAATAAGGAAGAAATGAACAATGATGGTAGAGCTTAAGACAGACCTACTCAAAATAGAGAACTCCACTAACATTAGGCAACCATCTAGGCCATAAGAGAGAAGAAGAAGGCAACAAAAGGAAATGAGGCATTCACCATAAGAAAAAAAATCAAACTGCAGTGATGAAAAAGTGTTTTACAAGAGGACTCTAATCTCTTTTTAGCTTTTGTCCAAGGCCTAAAAATGGGAAAAAGGCATTGGAGTTAAGTTGAGCACCTTCCTAAACCTCAGGCTATCATTTATGCTCAAAACTAGTATCTTGTAGTTTTAACAGGGTTTCTTGTAGGCTTCCTATAGTTTTGACAAGAATTACTACAATATGTCCTAGTTCTCATCTAAATTCATTTTGAAGGTGTTACAGGTGTCCAAATGGAAGAACAAGGTAGCAAAACATTGATAATGGTGTGGAAGACCTTGCAATCTAAAAAATATGCAAGAACCCATCTTGAATAAGGGCAAGAAAGCAAGCTAGTGGTCTTAAGAATCAATGATTATTCTTTGCAAAAATATGTTTTTGGGCTTGTCCTTGCAAAACTTGCAGCCAATATTCCTAATTCACAAGAGAGGCCACTAGGTCCATGAATGAGGCACAATGAGGTCACTAAGTTGCTCAGAGGATGAGCAACACTTTCAGCACGGGTGTATGATGGGCCTCTAAATTACGCATAAATTAAGGCTCGCGCCTCCAAATTAAAACATAAATTAAGGCCTATGACCATACTTTAGCACATTAAACCTCTCTTTCTACATTAGATATTTAATTTTTAACTTTAATATATTCATTAGGAACGTTTATGAATAATTGGATATTTGTGCCTAATAATTTGTGGAATATTATGAGAAATGGGAAAATTATGAAGATTTGGAGGAGGAGCTAATTTAGGGACTTATTCCCTACAATAGGAGAATCAATAATCAATGATAAATCAACAAGATATTATGGAATTATGGCACAGATTTTGGAACTCCAATGATTAAGAAAATCTAGGAATGTATTCCACTAATCAAGGGACCAGATCAACTAATCAAGGGATTTTGGTGGGGAAAGATTCCCCGTTCATGGGTAATGATTCTTAATCATTTCGTATAAGTACCAAGTCGAATTTGCCTCTAGAGGTAGATTTTCATTGGTGTTCTTGTGGAGAGAGCTTGTATTTTTGCAGCTCCATTGTATTTTCTTGTAGTGATGTAACTCTATTAGTGAAAATAATGAAGATTGGTGACATGTTCAGGTTTTAGATCTTGTTATCCTCCATAGGTCTCTAAGTTTCCTTGGGCTTTTCCATCCCAAGAGCCTCAAAACCCTTTAGTATCATTTTCTTTCCTTCTTTTCAGTGCTTATTCACATGCATCTCTAGTTTTTATTTCTTTATATTTTTGCATTTAGTATTACTGATTTCTTATTGTAGGATTGAGTTAAATGGATGATGTAAATTATTTTCTAGGATAAAAAACATTACTTCATCCCTAGAAAAGCTTTGGAAGTTCATAGAAATTATTGAGCTACTTGGATTAGTCTTCTTATTCCCAAATATAGATTATTGGACCTCCTTTTTAGAAAAGAACAATAAATTTCTTCTATTTTTTAAAGCGTGATAATAAGCTTCAAATGAGTTGGTTCCACTTGAATTAGATCAAAAAAACATTCTAGTGTATGTAGAAAAATAAAGGGGAGCATGTAATAAAATAGGGGAAGCAGTGTGCACGTGAAAAACACACACAGCAGCGTGAATGTAACAATGGACTTCTGAAATGAATTGAAGTTTGCACAGCACTGTGAGGGTGAAGGCAAAGAAAAATGAAGATGAAGTTTTGTAGTATGCAAAGTGCATAATGTGATTTTTATTTTTACAGCAGTATATGTAAAAGTTTGTTTTACAGCAGTAAATGTAAATGAGATTTTCACACAGCGTAAAATCTCACGAGGAGACAGAGTAACTTTTGTTATTGAATTTATTTTGGTGAATCTCTCTCAGTGAAAGAAGATGAATTTTGTATCAATCTTTTATTAATGAATATAAAGGCTTTTATGGGTGTGTAATACTCTGTTCTCAGAAATATTTTAAGCTTCCCTATGTTAAAGATCCCGGAGAAAAATAGAGCATTGTCTTTGTGTGCAATTTGTTTGTTTGTTTTTGGGATTTTACCAGAAAAATCCCCAACAGTGGTATCAGAGCAAGGTTTAGGCTCTTTGAAGGTGTCAAAGAAGCTGAAGGGAGGAGTTTTTTGTTGCAGCAGTAATTTTCTGCAGCAAAGTGAAGACTCAGTGAAGAGGATCCAGGTGATTCTCAAATTAGTTTCTTGTGTTACAGCTGAAGAAGCAGTGAGTTTTCTTAAAAAAAAGAATCACAATCAGTTATTTGAATCATAGTTAAAGAGTGCTAGAATGGCCAGCACCAGCATGGGTATGTTTAATTCTCAATTCCCACAGTTCAATGGGAAAAACTATGACTATTGGGCAATAACCATGAGAGCCATGTTTTCCTATCAAGATATATGGGAACTTGTTGAAGATGTTTTTGAAGAACCAGCAGATAAAAATGAGGTTAATAGGTTAACTCAGGCAGAGAAAGATCTGCTGAAGAGCAATAGGAAAAAGGACTCAAAATCCCATGTATTTTTGTATCAAGCAGTGAACCAGAGTGTGTTTCGAAGGATAGCAGCAGCTAAGACATCCAAAGAAGCATGGCCAACCCTCAAGACAGCCTATCAAGGCATGGAGAAAGTGATAACAGCAAAACTACAGTTACTGAGGAGAGATTTTGAAAATCTTTGCATGAAGGAGTTATATAACATTGACTCATTCTTCATACATGTGATTGGTTTGGTCACACAAATGAGGACTCATGGAGAAGTTCTTGAAGAAAGGAGGATTGTGGAGAAACTTTTGAGGGTCCTACCCTCAAAGTTTGATGTGATTGTCACCACCATATAAGAGACAAAGGATCTCTCAAACTTTTCATTTGATGAAATTCATGCATCACTGATAACACATGAACAGAGGTTGAGTAGAAATGAAAACTCATCTCTAGAACAAGCCTTCAAGACCCAGATGCCTTTTGGAAGAGGAAGAGGTCAAGGAAAAGGAAATAAGAGAGGAAGAGGCATAAGCCAAAATAGAGGTGGAAAGAACAGTCTAGGAAATGCTCAAGGAAGAGGCAGCAATCCAAATCAAAACCAAGGCCAAGGAAGCATCCAACAAAGAGGACAACAACATGCTCAAGTACAAAGGTATGATAAATCCAATGTCCAATGTTATTATTGCAGAAAATATGGGCACTATGCCAGTGAATGTAGGAAGAAGCAACATGATATGAGTAATAGACCAAATGCAAATGTCACTAGAGAAAACATCAGTCAAGATAATGTGTTGTTAGCTTGTAACATGGATAAAACAAATAGTAAAGAAATATGGTTTTTAGACTCACGTTGTAGCAACCATATGACAGGAAACATAGCTTTTTTTTCTGCTTTAGATCAAAATGTGAAATCAGAAGTCACACTTGGGACTGATAGCAAAATTTATGTTGTGGGAAAAGGAGAAGTCAAAATATTTACAAAGAAGGGTGAAAAGAAAACCATAGCAGATGTCTACTATGTCCCTGGAATGAGATGTAACCTCTTGAGTATTGGACAGCTTGTCCATAAGGGTTACAATGTTTGTTTTGTGAATGATGTATGCACCATCATGGATAGCGCACCCAGCAAACGATGCATTGCTGAAGTGAAGATGACAAAGAACATAATGTTCCCTCTTAGAATTAGAGCAGATTTGAAAAACAAAGAAGTTATTGCAGCAGTTACCCAAGAGGCTTACCAAAGCGTGCCAAAGGATGAAAATTGGTTGTGGCACTTGAGGTTTGGACATCTCAACTTTGGAGGTCTTAATTTGTTGAGCCGAAAAGGAATGGCAAGAGGATTACCATTGATAGAGAAACTGGATAGCCTTTGTGAAGGTTGTATATTGGGGAAACAACACAGAGAAAGTTTTCATTCAGGGAAAAGCATAAGGGCAAAGGCACCCTTAGAGGTTGTCCACTCAGATGTATGTGGACCGATGCAAACTCCATCATTAGCAGGCAACCAATATTTTCTAACATTCATTGATGATTTTACAAGAAAAACTTGGGTATATTTCCTTAAGAAGTGTTTGAAAAATTCTGAAATTTCAAAGCACTTGCAGAAAACCAAAGTGGGATGCATATCAAAGTTCTGAGAACTGACAGAGCAGGTGAGTATATCTCCAAGGAATTCCTACGATTTTGTAGAGAAAATGGAACTCACAAGCAATTTACAGCAAGGTACACCCCACAGCAAAATGGAGTTGCTGAAAGGAAGAACAGGACCATCCTGGATATGGCAAGGAGCATGTTGAAGGCAAAGCATTTGCCAAATGATTATTGGGCTGAAGTTGTAAATTGTGCAGCATATATTTTGAACAGGTGTCCCACAAAAGCAGTGATGAATAGTGCGTCGAAAGAAGCATGGAGTGGGAGAAAGCAAGGAGTCACCCACATGAGAGTTTTTGGATGTGTGGGTTATGCAGAGATGTTCAGTTCATTGAGGAGGAAGCTTGGGATGGAAGAATAGAGAAAACAGTGAATGTTAAAAACTGTTTGTCTCATGATGAAGATGATGAAGAGATGGCTGAAACACATCCCCAAACAGCAGTGCCAACACAAGCGCGGCAAGGGACAACCTTGAGGAGAAATGGAAGTGCTTCTCCAAGCACACCACTGAGTGGAAATTCAAGTGCATCTTCAAGAACATGCACACCAAATGAAAGAGGTAAAAAGTTTAGAAATTTAAGTGACATTTATGAGCAAGAGGCAGCAAATGAAGGTATGAATTCCTTGTTTGCATTATATTGTCATGTTGATGATCCTATTCATTTCGAGGATGCAATTAAACATAAGAAATGGATAGAAGCTATGGATGAAGAAATGAATGCCATAGAAAGAAACAAGACATGGGATTTGGTTGAGTTACCAAAAGGTAAAGAATTCATTGGAGTCAAATGGGTTTATAAGACCAAGAGCAACGCTGAAGGCAATATAGAAAGACACAAGGCAAGGTTGGCTGTCAAGGGATACAAGCAGCAGTATGGGAGAGATTATGAGGAGACTTTCGCACCGATTGCAAAAATTGAAACTGTGAGAGCAGTGCTATACATAACAGCACAAAACAAGTGGAAAGTTTACCAAATGGACGTGAAGTCAGCATTCCTAAATGGAGTGTTAATGGAAGAGGTTTATTTTGAACAGCCTTTAGGCTATGAGAAGAAAGGCCAAGAACACAAAGTATGCAGATTGGAGAAAGCTCTTTATGGGCTGAAGCAAGCGTCAAGAGCATGGTACAGTAGGATAGACTCCTATCTACTGGAAAATGAGTTTGACAAGTGTGAGGGAGAACCCACAGTCTACATCAAAGAAAAATATGGTAAATTGCTAATTGTTGTGTTATATGTTGATGATGTTCTTTTCACAGACAATGATGTTTGTCTCATTGAAAATTTCAAATGTGTCATGAAAGAAGAATTTGAGATGACTGACATGGGTTTGCTGAGATACTTCATAGGAATAGAAGTAGATCAAAATGAAAATGGAATTTTTATCTCTCAAGCAAAGTATGTAAATGAGGTGTTGGGCAGATTTAATATGCAAGAGTGCAAGGGAGTGATCACTCGCACAGTAATGGGATTAAAACTCAGCAAAGAGGATGGCAACAAGGATTTTGATCCTAGTCTGTACAAGAGCATAGTTGGCAGTCTTATGTATTTAACTTCAACTAGACCTGACATAATGTTTGTTGTTAGTTTAATTTCCAGATTCATGGAGAGGCCAAAGGAAGCACATTGGCAGGCAACAAAAAGAATTTTGAGGTATGTCAAAGGTACTAAAAGACTTGGGATTTTATATACTACCTCAGAATGTTCAAATTTAGTTGGATACACCGATAGTGATTGGGATGGAAGTGTAGATGATCAGAAAAGCACTTCCGGTTATTTTTTCCACATGGCTTCAGGAGCCATTTCATGGGCTTCTAAGAAACAGCATATCGTGGCGTTGTCTACAACAAAGGCAGAATATGTGGCAGCTACAGCCGCAACATGTCAAGCAATTTGGATGAGAAGGATGTTGAGAAGCTTAGGCCAGGAGCACGCAAAAGCGACGGTGATTTTTTGTGACAATAGCTCAACTATTGCATTATCAAAGAATTCAGTGTTTCATAAGAGAACGAAACACATTGACACAAGGTTTCACTACATCATGGAATTGGTAATCAATGGAGAAATTGTCTTAGAACATTGCACGACTCAGGAATAGGTTGCAGAAATTTTGACACAGCCATTGGACCATAAAAGCTTCGGATTTTTGAGGAAGTGTTTGGGTATGACTGAACGCCGAGGAGTTGAAATTAAAGGGGACTGTTAAAAATGTAATTTCACCTGCCCCGTAATTAATTTCTAGCGAAACCATTTAGGAAAACCACCCAAACCTCATCAGACCGCTTTTGCTCAGCAATTGGTTTTCGTACAAACGCGCCCGATGCAATAAGATTTTTACGCGTGTCCAACTTTACGTCTCCAAAACCACTTTCCATCGGAACGTAAAGTTCGGTAACAAAGGCTCTCCCGATATTTTTATGAACCGTTCGATTGCGAGGATGATTATCCACCGTCTGATTATTCCAAAGCTGCATTGAGGCCTGCAGGGAATGACATTGCGTAAATTTTTGGGTTTACAACCATTTATTTCAGTCAAGTAATTAATGTTATTTACTTCGGTTCATAGGATATTGGTAAAGCTTTTAATTTTAATGTTTTTTTCTTAGGGAGGTATGGGCATAGGTAAATGTTTTTAAATTTTAATGTTTTTAATATGTACGGGAGTATGGTCATATACGCAATGTACTTTTCTTTGGTTTTGTAGTTGCATACACATAGTATGTGTTATGCTTTTGTTTTTGTGTTGACAATTTTTCTGTAATGAAGTAGTGAAACTCACAACAGTGAGAGGAAGTGTATGTAGAAAAATACAGGGGAGCATGTAATGAAATAGGGGAAGCAGTGTGCAGGTGAAAAACACACACAACAGTGCGAATGTAACAATGGACTTCTGAAATGAACTGAAGTTTGCACAACAGTGCGAGGTTGAAGGCAAAGAAAAATGAAGATGAAGTTTTGTAATATGCAAAGTGCATAATGTGATTTTTATTTTTACAGAAGTATATGTAAAAGTTTGTTTTACAGCAGTAAATGTAAATGAGATTTTCACACATCTCACCACCAAAGAGTAACTTTTGTTATTGAATTTCTTTTGGTGAGTGAAAGAGGATGAATTTTGTATTACTCTTTTATTAATGAATATAAAGGCTTTTATCAGTGTGTAATACTTTGTTCTCAGAAATATTTTAAGCTTCCATGTATTAAAAATCATGGAGAAAAAAGAACATTGCCTGTGTGTGCAGTTTGTTTGTTTGTTTTTGGGATTTTACTAGAAAAATCCCCAACCAATATCACATAAACCTAAACCTAACTATTTGAATATAAAGTCTGTATGACATATGTTTAAAGTAAAACTAATCTTAAATGTTTTAAATCAATAACTAAGTTTGACCCATCTCTTTAAATTTGATACGTGTAGATATTTCGGATTCGATTCGTAAGGCTAATTTCCAGGTAGTACCACTCCAAGGAAAGCAACGAAGGAAGGCCTCTGCAGTTGTTGAAGGTAACATTATAGCCGGTATTACCAGCGCACCGAACTTACCAACAAGGATACATGATGATCAACAAGAGACTATGACTAGAATTAATCAGCAAATTCAGCATGGCCAACCAACCAGTAATACGAAAGGCACAGCAGATAGTAATAATATTTCCAGTTTCTTTTTGATGCCTGAACATCTGCATAAGTGCAGTAGTCCAGTGGACACTACACAAAATCTTATCAACCAGCCGATCCAGCGTGGTCAAGAAAGAAGTAAAACGTCAAGCACAACAGATAGTGGTACTCCCAGTTTCTCGTTCATGGATAAGCTTCTCCAAGAGTCCACTACTGTCGCCAGCACTGCACAAAATAATAATCATCATCAGATGCAGCATGAGCCATTCAGTAATACACATGGCGCATCAGATAACATTTTTTCCAGTTTCTCGTTGATGTATGGGCCTGTCAACGAGGGCAGCACTCTGCTCGACACTGCACAAAATTATAATAATCAGCATATCCAGCATGACCAACAGTTCAGTAATATTTCCAGTTTCCTGTTCATGGATGAGCCTGTCTACGAGTGCAGTACTGTGGCCAACTCGGCACAAAATAATAATAATCAGCAGATCCAACATGAACAACCATTCAGCAATATTTCTAGTTTCTCGTTGACGCAGGGAACTGTCAACACTGCACAAAATCATATTAATCAGCAGATCGAGTCTCTTCATGAGTTGAGTACTCTGGTTGACACTACAGTACAAAATGATATTAATCAGCAGATCGAGCCTGTGCAACGAAGTGGTAATACGTCAAGGGGCACAGCAGATAGTGGTATTTCCAGTTTCTCCTTGTTGAAGAAGACTCTCCATGAGTTCAGCATTCTGGCCAGCACTCTACAAGATGGCACATTTCCAACTTCAAATGCTCATTCTATGCCGAAAAAGGTTGAGAGTTTCAGTGAGTTAATCGATGTAGAGAAGGATTATTCCATGGACTATGGGATATTGATGGAATATCCACTGAGGCACTCGCCCGAGTGTGTGCTCCTCAGACCCGTCCCGGGAGCCCGTAACCACCCAGACTATCTCTGGAAAAAACAGCAGTTGGGGCAAGTGAACCCTTGCTCCAAAAAATAAACTGAGGCAACGAACGTAGGACATCAAGAAAACTCGGAAACTCTCTATAGTATACTGCGTGGAAAGTCATGTCTAAACAAGCAAACTATGAAAGTCTCTATAGTATACTGGGTTGAAAAAAATGGTTGATTTGATTTGCATATTATTTTGGAAAGTCGTGTCTAAACTCACAGTTGATTATGGGCGTGTTGTCTGGTTTCGAAAGAAAACAGGGAGATAAAAAATTATAGATTAGCTCGATATCACCGCTATTTTTTTTAATTGTTGTTTATATTATTACTTTTATATTATATTTTAGTATTTAAAATATATGTTTAAGTTTATAATTAAATTCATTTGAGGATGTCTGAATTTATTTAGTTAAAAAAATAGGAAGGACAGTGATAGCATATGGCTTTCTCTGTACTTGAATATTGTTTTTTACAAGGATTTTAAACTGGTTCATTTCATTATGAAAGCCATTCCATGCCCAATTTATGACAAAACAATCTCTATTTCCATATAAATTGAGCAGTCATTATAGTGATCAGGGGCTGGGCTTTCAGAATTTGTATGGAGATATTGTTGGTGTGAGGTCTGATATTGTAAGCAAGTATTGTTATGATGTTGGAGTGTTGTGCTTTTGGTGTGATGATGGATGGAACTCAAGCTGGATGAATAACATGGGATCAGACTTCTTTGCTGTAACTCTTCCTTCTACTTAATAAAGTTGTTTACACCTTTTCCCATATTCTTGCCTTTATTTATGATGATTATATGTGTAAATTCTTTCGATTCCATTTGCTTATAGTAGATATATCTCTAGCGTTAATTGGTTTTTATCCTGTGTTTATGATTGCACGTACTTATTGAGCAGATTCAGTTCAAGAAGGAGCGACGAGAGCTATTCACAGGACACAAATGGAAGTGAACGATAACAAGTAGGTCCCTTGCCTTATTTATCTTCTATAGGAAAAGGTTAAACTCTTTAAATCTATTGTTCTAGGTATAGCTACCCACCTAAGGGAATTGTATTTATCCTTAGATGAAAAATTCCACATAACAAAGAGGTGCATTTGAACTTCATGAAAGATTTTCTGTGTTCTATGTACCTTCCCTCCAAAGGATTTTGGATCAGACGGAGTCTTCATATAGTCCTAATATATGATCTTTTATCATACCCCGGGGTTTCTTGGTCTTCTTATATGATGATTATATTTTCACCCTAGATCCTTAAGTGTCATCTAGCCTGTTCTCCTTCTTCATTTCCTTCTTCATCATATTTCCATAGCATGATAGAATTACCATATCTAAAATCCACTCAAGACAAGACAATATTAGTTTTGAAAAGTGTAACTAGGTTCAGTTTTCATAATCACATGTAATTCTAACTTTTATAAATGATGTAATGAAGAAAAGGAAATTCTTTTTATAAGTCGTGCTTCACTGGTTTCATGAGAAGGTGGTTTTATTTTAGATGGCTTCCATTAAGAGCCCGAGGGTTCGTCATTAAAATTCAAAGAGTTTATTTCGTGTATGAAGAACCCTTCTTGGGGATATAACTGCATATTTGAGTTTATAATATGTCTAGAAAACCCTCCAATGATAAGCACTAGTTCTACTCTTGAAGTCAGGCTCAAAACAAAAAATAAACTCATGTTGGCTTAGCTTATATGGAGACACATCTATTTGTAATGTCATGTCGACTTAATATATGGGAAGATCACAGGTTGGTCAAGAAACCATAGTTCAATGGTATATAGAGGCCATAGTTTAGCTGCTTTCAAGGAGCTATTACTCAGTATTGTATTACTGCATTTCAATGTTTCTACAATGGTCATAATTTGGTGGCTTTACATTGACATGTTCTTTTGACATGACTAATATATATTTAGTTTGTTGAATAGACAATCTCAGTTGGAAGAAGTTCGAAGACGAAGAGGAGTCAAGAAGAAAAATAGAGAACTAGTGTATTGGTCTTCGAGTGGCCAATAGGTCAAGGGCCTTTGTATTAGTATTCGTCAATTGGAATCTCTATAATAATAATTTGTGCAGGCTTCCATCTTAAAGAGTGAGGGGATTTGGCCCTAGATCATAGCCTACATTGTGTGTCGCTTGTCTATTTATGTTCATGCATTAGTTATTGTTTGATGAATAAGAACACCAATAAACTAAGAAGAATAAGATCCTAAGCTAAACAAGTAAAAGACATTCACAAGTAGTCACTAATAGAAGAGAAATAAGCTAATGATAATGCCCTAGATTTGTCAACATGGTATCAGAGCTAAATTCAAAGGGCATCTAATAAAAGAGACACTCAAGATTTCAATAAAGGTATCAAAGCAAAAGTTCAAGATCTACATTGAAGATTGAAACCATATATCTAAGAAGTAGTCTACACTAGTAAAAGTTTTATATCCTCTAAGTCATCATTAAAAGACCACAAAAACCCTCATCAAGTCAAAGAGATCTACAATACAGGGTAGACCAAAGTATAAACATCCAAGAGAATTACTTCAAGGACTTAGATCACATCATCTTAGAGAAAGTAAAAACTCTAAAATCATTTTTGACGTACACTCATTTGCCATCAAAGAAGTCGAAGCATCTTGAAGGCTAGGACGCATTTTCGCCATCTTCAAAAGTTATAAGGAAGGCTCCCTCTCATTGAAGCAAGTATCCTCTCCTTATCCTTGAAGAAGATCATTTGAGGAAGAAGAAAAAATAGCATCATCAACAAAGAGAGCTAGATATAAAGTTGTTGACATCACAAAAGGAGAAATCATGTTATTGAAGAAGTGGAACTAATACATATTCTTCATCCACCATCAAAGTGATCAAGTTGAAGATTTAATCTTCACTTTTCAAGTAAGTATCTTTCATTTTATAATCAAATTTGGTAAAACGAATTCTTTTTTGTAAGGAGATCTATTAGCTCATTGGGTCATGAAAATTCCTTGTATGGAAAAGGAGGACAACCATACTGCAGAAAAGTGAAGTCATTAACCATATCAATAGAAAGGTATCCTATGAATACGTGGAAAGGGATTCTTATGAAACGTCCCCTCATATTGCAGGTTTTAAACCCGTATAGAAATTACCTCCATGCAAATTCTAAAACACAGACAATAAATAATGCAAGAGAATAACACATAAAACACATATACACAAATATTTTCCCCTGGATCCGAAAACTGGGGCTACTGGCTTGATTTTTCATTATGTTCCTTTCAATGTTACAATACATGTATATACATACCAAAGCATCCAATACCATGGACCGAAAACTATTGTGCCCAAAACCATGTGCAAAAACCATACACAAAACAAGAGATGGGTTCACCCACCTAATATAGGGTCCAAAAAAAATTCTCTGGGGAGCTGCCCTAAACCTTGTCGAGGAGGGCTAGCCGCCCCCCTAAAACCCCCCATACAAGGGGGGTTGTCGTCCCTTCTATGCAAAAAGGTGGGTGCTTCACCCTTCCTCTAAACCCCTAGTTAACTAGGGGAGATAGTTGTGGAAAGAATATAACACAACACAACGGTTTCCCACTTATTGCTTTCTTTCCACAGGGGGCCATAGGAGAGCTTAGTCATTTATCCAGCCCTGCAATGCCCATTGTTTCTCTACACCAAAAGAAATTCTCACAGCTCGCAGATTTTGTAAATGCATCTGCAGTATTCTTCAAAATCTCCACCTTTACTAGCAACACCTTTTTTTCTTCTATCATATCCCTCACAAAATGATACTAAATATCAATGTGTCTCTGAATGGTAGGAAAGATTCTTTACCGAGAAAATTTCACTTTGGCTATCACAGTATGTTCTTATAGCTCCCTGTACTAATCGCATACTTGAACACAATATCTGCAAAATAGACTCCTTCCTTGCTTGCATGAGTGGTTGCCATGTATTCCTCCTATGTAGTTGATAGTGACACTACAAATTATTTCTTACACATCCAACTAACTACACCTCCAAATAGGATAAACACATACCCACTTGAAGATTTTCTCTGATCCAGAGCTCCAACTGAGTTTGCATCAACAAAGCTACGGATATCCAACACTCGGTCAAATCCTATTCTTCCTTTGTCGCAAAAACCATAATCGCTAGCACCATGCAAATACCTGAAAACTCACTACACTATTTTATAATGCTCATTCCCTGGTTTTCACATTATCTTGCTCAATAATCCCATTCCATGTACAATATTTGGTCTAATATAGACCATCTCATACATCAGGCTACTGACTACACCAATATATGGAACATGGGACATTTCCTCTCCCTCTTCTTGTGTCTTTCGACATTGTTCAACAGATAACTTTACACCTACAAGAATAGGAACCTTCACCGGTTTACTATCCTACATATTAAACCACTACAATATTCTCTCAACATACTTCGTCTTGTTTAGCCATAGCTTCCTCTTTCCTGATCGCTTTTAATTTCCATGCGCAAAATATAGTTTGCAGCACGAAGATCTTTCATGTCGAATTTGGAGGACAACTAGGTCTTCAAATCCTAGATAATTTCTTTGTCATTTCCAATCAGCAACATAACATCCACATACAAGACCAGATAAAAAACACGGTAACCAATTAATTTAAAATACACACAGTGATCTTCTTTGCTTTTGGTGAAGCCAAGTCCCCATATAAATGTATCAAATTTTTGATACCACATCCTTTGTGACTATTTTAACCCATAAAAACGCTTCTTTAACTTGCATACCAGTTCTTTCTTACCATTCATTGTAAAGCCTTTAGATTTCTTCATGTACATCTCTTCTTCTAGATCCCCTTGAGGAAATGTTGTCTTCACATCCATCTTCTCTACCTCAAAATCAAAAGTAGTAGCAACAAATAAAATAAATCTAATAGAAGCTACCTTCGGAACAAGAGAAAAAAATATCACCAAAATCAATTCCCAGCACCTGGGAATAACCATTTTCTACCAACCAACCTTTGTATTTCTCCACCTTTTCCTATCCATTTGTCTTCTTTTCAAACACCCATTTACTGCCAACGGGTTTCCTTTCATCCGGCAACTCCACTAGATCCCAAGCCTCATTTTTGTGCAAAGATGCCATTTCATCAACCATGGCCTCTTTCTAGAGCTTTCCATCCTCTGAATCTACTGATTCCCTTACAATTTTGGGATCATAATCAATAATAGATAAAGAAACATTTTAATAGAAATTAAATGGACTATGGCTTTCTAGTTGCCTTCTTTCTTCAAATGATCTTCTCATAACTAGAATTTGTGGCTCTTCATCTTCTCATTCCTCTTCTACTATAGAGTTTGATTCTTCCTCCTTAAACTCAAACTCTATCTTCATAGGTTCCTTTGGTTTGAATTCATGTTTAATAACATGTTTCACCTCTCTGGACACCACATCTTAGTTGTACATAACCTTCCTTATTACAGGGTTCTAAAGCTATAACCCTTTAAACCATCATTAGAGCCAATAAATATGCATCTTTCAGATTTACTATCCAGCTTTGTTCTTTTGTCCTTTGGAACATGTGCATATGCATCGCATCCAAATACCCTCAAATTTCAAAGAAAGGGTTTCTTACCAGTCCATACCTCTTATGGAGTCTTACTCTCCAATGCTAATGAAGGTGATCTGTTGACAAGGTAACATGTTGTCTCCACTATCTCTATTGCGAATTCTTGTCCTAACCTGGCACCTCTGAGCATGCTTCTTTCCCTTTCCATCAACATCTTATTCATTCTTTCTGCAACTCCATTTTTCTTAGGTTTGTATGTAGTAGTATTTTGTTGTTCTATAACACACTTCTTACAAAATTGTTCAAATTCCTTCTTGCAATACTCTCGACCATTATCTGTCCTTGACACCTTTATCTTCTTCTCTGTCTAGTTTTCCAGCAGAGCCTTCAATTTTTTAAACCTATAAAAGACTTCAAATTTCTTCTTAAGGAAATATATCCATGTATTCCTACAGAAATCATCTATAAATGATACATAAGACACACACTTACCCAATGATGGAAACTTCACAAGTCGAAACACATCGCTGTGCACAAGCGCTAATATCTGTTTTGCCCTCTTACCACTAGAGGGGAAACTCACCCAATTCTTCTTCCCATATACACAATTTTCATAGAAATCAAAATCCAGAGAGCTATTAGCCATACCTTCTACCACACCATTACCATGAAGGATTTGAAGGAACTTCTCTCCAATATGTCCAAGTCTTTCATGCCATAGCAAGGTATTTTCTCTACAGACCACTACCTTTTCTTCTCCACTTTGAGCAACCACAAAATTGTTGAACCCATCAACAATAGTGTTACCTTAGAATTTGTATAGAGTTCCAATCTAAACTCCCCAGATCAACACCAGTGCTCCCCAAACCATCTTGTAGGTATCTTTCTCGAACATTATTTTTACACCTGCATCCTCGATCTTGCTTACAGAAGTCATATTTCTGGTCAATGCAGGAATATGTAGAAAACCTGGAAGTGTGTTCTAATTCTTCCACCTTGCAACCTCAACTTTACTATTTTGTCACCAACGATTCTAAGCTTCCTGTCATCCCCTAAGAAGACATCACCACCATCATATTTCTCATACTCATAGAACCACTCTCTATGGGGACTGAAGTGGAAGGATGCACCTGAGTCAATAAACTAGGCCTCATCATCTACAGGTGCACATGAAAAAACCATGTACACATCCCCACCTTTATCTAAGGTGGTTTTCACCTTTGTAGAAGGAGCATCATGAGATCCCTTGCCTTTGTCAGGAGCTTTAGACTTACAATCCCTTTCGTAGTGCCCTTCCTTTATGCATTTCCATCACACCTTTACAGGTTTTCCTGGAGATTTGAAACTCCCTCTAGATTTAGGTATCCCACTCAATCACTTATTTTTGTTTCTATTCTGGGAACTTCCTCGTACAGACAATGCATCACCATTCTACCTCACCATATTTTTCTGCCTCATCTCCTCCATGAACAAGGATGAGAATATTTCATCAAACTGCAAGGTAGTTGCATTTCTACCTATTGCAATAACCAGACTGTCCCATGAATCTGGTAGAGAACACAATAAACTAACGAACTTATCTTGATATGAAATTTTAATATCAATAGATAATAACTGACTTACTACAGTATTAAACGTGTTCAAAATCTCTATCACTGAGTCTCCATCTTTCATCTTCACATTATACAACTTTTTTCGTAAGAACAATTTATTCACGAGAGACATAGATTCGTACAAATTCCCTAACATGTCCCACAAATCCTTCGTCATAGCTTCCCCTTATACATTAAACAATACTGAATCTGAGACACACAATCGTATTGTGCTCTTTACCTTCTGATCCAACTTCTTCCATTCTTCATGAGACACTATAATTTGTTTAGTATCTGGATCTACCATGATCCATTGATCTTTATCCACCAATAAATTCTCCATCTTGAGTTTTGGAAACTCAAAACTCCGACCATTAAATTTCTTGGTCTCTATCTTTTCACTAGTCGCCACCTTCCTTCACCACCATAATCGATCCCGCAGATCTCCCATTGAACAGAGTCTATGACAGGCCCGAGCAAAACCCCCTAAAAACAAAGGAGTCCCCTCGAAGCCAAAACAACTTTGATAACAAATTTAGGTTTTAACCCCGTATAAAAATTAGCTGCATACGAATTCTAAAACACGAAAAATAAAGAATGCGAGAGAATAACACATCAAACACATATACATAGAGATTTTCCCCCGAATTCCAAAACTAGGACTACTAGCTTAATTTTTCATTATGTTCCTTTCAATGTTACAATACATATATATACATGCCTAAGCATACAATACCATAGACTAAACACGATCGCGCCGAGAACCATGTGTGAAAACCATGCACAAAACCCTAGGTAGGTTCACCCCACCTAATATAGTGTACAAAAAAAAATTTCGTGATGCAGTTCCCCGAACCGTATAGAGTTGGGATAATTGCCCCCCTTAAACCCCCATATAGGGGGTGATACTACCCGCACTACTCAATGGGCACAATGAAGGGGGAGCTCCACCCCCCCTCTAACCTCCCGATTAACTAGGGGAGCTAGTCGTGGAAAGAATATAACACAACCCAACACATATAGCAGTATTGGAGACATCAAATAGATATATATCATCGAATGGTATAGATATTCTTTGAAGATGTGATAAAGAAGGTCACATCACCTAGATTTGATCTACTCAAATTAAGGGAATAACAGGATAAAGGATTATCTTCATAAAGATATTAATTGCAAGATCTGGGAGAGATAATCCTCATTATTCTAAATGCACTAACTGATGACCAAGGTAACCATGTCTATGAGGATAAGACAACTATCTCATTCAATAACTTTTGACTTCTATGAAAGATAGAAGGGGATAGGTTGAGGAAAAAAGTGTTGAAGGACCAAATAAAATGATTCAACCATTTTATCAAAAAGAAAGAAGAAGAATAGGTGAAATTCAATGTTATGGATTATGGACATTACAAGAGTAGATTTTCCTAAAGAGACAATATAAAAATAGGAAAAGAAAGAAGTGTATATCACCAAAGAAATGGAGCCAAACAGAAGAAGTCTAAGAAAAGAGGAAGTAAGATATCTTTGCTATGTTAAGATAGCATCCCTCATAAAAGGTATTGTCATATCTCCTAAAATTTTTATAGGAGATGGGTATAATAAATAATAACATGCATCGTGACATCATCGATAAATTAGAAACATGAGCAAATGACATCATCATAAGAAACAAGAAGTATGTCTAATAGTCAACCTTGAAGTAGATAGCTCTTAGAAACCTCATTAAAATATCAATGGAAGAAGTCATTCAAGAAAAATCTCATAAAACATCAGTCAAAAGGGAAACATCACGTGAATAAGGATATGCAAGATCCTCAATATTATGTCATGGAATCCTCATCAGAGGATTCACCAATATAGAGTGGAAGAAATTGTTTCATGACGAACTCCAACTTGTCTAATTCATGGATTGATGGTATGACAACATAAAAGATGAAGCAGATGAAGGGGTTGAAGATATTGTTGATCAAGGAAGTTGTTGAAAGAAGCCTAGATGACATAAATGTAAATGAGCTATGCATTCTTATGTTTGATTTTATCAAGTCATGTTGTATGGTTTCAGGAAACATGGATCATTTCTCGATCATGAGAAGAATGATGAAACGAAAGGAATCTCCTCCTACGAAAGCCTTCCGAAAGGCATGGGTCACAATAGAAGAAATCAATATAATATGTCCTCATATGAAGTATGAGATGGCCACATACAATTGAATAAATCTGATTGGAAGCTCCTGTAAATGAAATGTGTGAATAAATCAAGGAAGATATCATGAGATATGAAAACATGGAAAACGTAATCAACATCCAAAATAACGAGAAATATTTGATAGGAAATTTCCTAGAAATACATGAAGACTCTGATGGAAGTTTGAAAAATATGGAGACCCTTGACAATGGATATCTTTGGGAGATGTGTCAACATGGAGGATGTTGATGCACACTGGAAGATGTCATCATGAAATATAATCACCAAGGTAATTTTGATTTAAGTGTTCATTTGCTATTTTTGAACAAATATATGGATGGGCTTATGCAAGACTGCGAGAGGGAAGAATCGTGGATGACTTACAAAAAGATTATATATAATGATGTAAGATCCTTCTGAAAATATATCATGAAGAAAGCAACATGATACAAAGCAAGGCCAGGTGAAGAGATGATCTTTTTTTGAAGAAGGTTGAAGAGGAATATGACTCAAGAATAAAAATAGAGCAACTAGTGTCTCGGAGTTGGAGTGCCTAATAGGTAAAGGATCTGAGTATTGGTATTCGACAATTGGAATCTCTATAAGAAAATATTGTGTGAGTTTTCCTCTCAAACAGTGAGAGGTTTTGGCCTTGACTCATAGCCTATATTCTATGTCTATTTTATATTTATGTTCATTCAATGGTTAGTTTTGGATGAAGAAGAACACTAATAAACTAAGAAGAAGATCCTAATGTAAAGAAGTAAAAATCATTCACAAGTAGTTATTAATAGAAGAGAAATCACCTAATGGTAATGCCCTATATTTCTCAACAATTAGTTTGATAAACACCTAGCCTAAGATGTTTCATGATAATCCATTGACTAAGCCATTGTTGGTATTAGGTCAGTGGGGAAGGCTTAGTGATGGGGCTATCTTGAGGGATAAGATTGTGAAGTGCCCACTGAGGGAAAAAAAATTTGCATGGCCCACTAACGGAAAAAATTGTGTAGTTAAATGAGGTAGTGGAGGTTGTGGGATGGGTTCCTAAGAGGCAGAACTACATAGTTTCAGGAGGCAAGGGGGAATGCACAACTGACACTGTTGAATGTTGAGCTCAAGGATTCTTGAAGGAGAGAACTATGCAGTTTCTCGAGATAGTGATGTTCCGCTAAGGAAAGGACACTAAAAGAAGGATATGCGTAGTTTTGGGTGCCAAGGGAGGATGGGCTTTTGTGCATTACCCAGTTCCAGCAGACAAGGGAAAATATTGAGGGTTGAAAATAAGAAGTGATATTTTAGGAAGGCTATATGAGGCTAGGTTGCTAGGAATATTCTGGAATTTGGCTAAGAGTGGGATCAGTGGAATCGATGTGAACAGTGACAGAACTTCATTGCAACCACACACTTGGACACTTTGTGACACAATGTAGATTATCCAAAAAATATGAAAACGTACTTCCCTGAACGTGACAACCATTATGGCAACTCACGAGAAGTGTGACACCAAAGATAGACTTTGTGATTATAATGAAGAGACCTGTGAAATAGTTTGTGAAACTTTGGAAATAAGTGAGAAACATGTCTATATGATGAGAACAACGTATTTTCACAAATATTTCCCCTTGAAGGAAACCAAAACTCTCCTTTGTATGAAAAGTGATAATTACCATGCCTAACTATGGAACTTTCTATATAAATATAAAAGTGTGAATGACACTTGATATCCAAGAAGGGATATTGAAATCATTAGCTAACCAATAAGTGACTAAGGAATGACTGATCATAGGATCGATAGTAGGCTCCAAAATTTGAGTGTAGGAAAAATTTTTGGAGGCTGTTGCAACTGCCACAACACTTGGTGAGACACTGGTAGAATCAAAGTTCGTTTTCTTGGTTAGTTTCTTCTTTGAGGGGCCTAGGTTCTTCAGAGAGTACGATTCATCATGCACATCACTTTGGCATTCCCACTTAACCCATGAATAGACATGGTACCCTATATATGTTCTCATTTGAATACAACATAAGGCTCATCATAATCACAATGTTTCGGTTTGGGAAGGGTAGTGCACCTCGTCATCTTAAGATTTTGCTCAGTATAATTCTTCATCTCTGGTGTTGCTCCACTCCTGGGAGGCCTAGACAGTACCCTGACAGAATCACACAGGAACAAAAACATGGCATTTATACTAGTAATCCTAGAAAATACCCTCGTCGAGTTTCATGCTTCACCTCTCTGTGCATGAATCTCTTCTCTTCTTTCCCCCTTATTTATTTATTTAAAGATATTGGCACTTATTTATTTTGGGGCATGTTGTGCTGTGGAACAATCCCCCCATTTATTTTACATAAAGAACTTAGGAGATGATTTTACAAACAAATAGGGACCCTTAAAAAATAAAAAATCATAGGGATATTGTTTAGTTTAGGTATTTTCATCAGATAAAATTTGATTTGTTAATAGATAAACCCTCGTTAGGGCTTGAAGGACTTGAATAAGGCTTAACTTAAAAGAACACCCAACAATATCACATATAACAAAATTTCAAGGAAACAAAGTTTTATTTACTCTTTGGAAACTTGCGATTGCGATAAAGGATAGCCCTTGACAACCAAAATGTATCTATTCCTTTAAAGAAATATTAAGTATCAATGATATTCCATTTTTGGTGGAAATCCCTCGAATCGCAATCTTATATAAAATGTGATATATCATAAGAGCAGGGAACATCCTGATAGTGAAATGCTATTGCGTTTGGATAAATCGCAAGGGTATCAACATGCTCCCCACTTGTATCCTTCCCTATAAAGAATAGAAATTGGTTTTTCTCATGATGGAACTTCTCAAAACACATAGAGCTCAAGAATCTGGCTAATAAGGCCACTCATGGCAGTCATTCCTCACGAAAGGGTAAAACATAAGTGAAATATTATGATTGGCCACGCTGATTGTAACAACAAAATGAGAAAACCAAGGCTCATCTCACAAAAAATAGGCTGATAAAAATGGCAATCACAAGGGGTAAAATGGGAATGGTTTCATTTTTACAGAATCTTGAAACATGGGAAACTATGCTTGAAATTGGTTTCATTTTTTCACAAACTTGAAATAGAGGAAAAACCATTCTTTAAATAAGTACATTGCCCCCAAACTTCATTTCATGCACCTAAGTAAAATGTTGGGTACTAACAGGTGGATTAAATGAAGGTTCATTTACGAGATAAAGTGAGACAATCAACTAGGAATTTATGAGACATAATTAAATACTCAAGTTGGAAAGGGGAATTCTTTTAGTTTTTAATGAGTCTGGCACAAGAAAATAGTTATGCTCGGAAAAAAAAATTCATTTTTTAACGAGCTTGAGAAGAGGTAACGAAATTTTCTCTGTACCTGATCACGACTGCCAAGAGTCGACGACTTCCAAGAGGTTTTCATCAGATGGGAAAAAACATCTGGAAGGTATCCCCTAGTAAGTGTTTGACCATATGACCTAGCCAACCTAGGTCAAAATAAGTTGAGAAAAAAATAAAAGGCTCATCTTCAGTAGTAGGTACGTGAATGGGATAGGTTCCCCACATAATTAACCTATGGTGCATCAGATACCACCTGCATATAAGGACCATTTAGGGAAACTAGCTGATTGGGAGTCAAATGAAGACAAGTAATGGTCACAATTATTCCTTCATGCAGGAAACACATCACGCGAAAGAGTGAAGAGATAAGAGCTCCCATGACATATACATAGTCACGCCCAAGGAGTAAACTGAAATACAAAGGGCCTTGCACTGAAGGATCCCTAATGGATGACTAGTTCCTTTGTTAAAAGCCAACATATTCTAGGTAACAAGCACAAGTTATGGAGAACCTAAGTCTTAATAAGTAGTTGAGGACATAATACTAACATATGTGCATTCATCTATGATTGTGCTACGCATGACCACATTATAAGCATGCACTATGATCTGAAAGGCAATGTAAGGTGGAAGGCGATATACTTCCAGTTGACTCCAATCAACGAAAGTGACTATACTACTTGGAGGGGGGGTTGTAGGAATGAGATAACTGCCCCATTTTACAATGGGAATGGGAGAAATGCTCTCTAGTGTTTTTGAATGGAAGGATTCCCCCCCCTGAGCTATGGGAATGGGAGAACTATCCACCATTTCATTGGAGCCTGAAGAGACGAGAAGAAATATAGTGGTATGAAGTTCACTCTCTGTGGGAAAGGTATGATCAGATGAAGGTGGAATCAATTCAACATTTTTCTAAGCCATTGGTTGGACGAGAATAGACTTAGGGGATTCATATTCAGAGGGAGTGTATTTTATTAGATTCTGATTCTGATCAATCACTTCATCAACTATTGGTGCTCTTGGAGAATGCTTCTAGCAACCAACTGGAAGTCATGGCTGAGAAACTATAGGATTGTCCAACACTTTCAAAGCTTCATCCATATAAGGACAAAGGTGAATAGGATGACTCCCTTTACATCAATTACAGGGAAATTTGACTTTACCCTTTTTCCCATGGACCTTATATCACTAGTTGAGGGTTTATCACCAACATGATCTCCAGAAGTTGACGACAAAGGCTGATGTGAGCTTATGGACAACACTTCTAATACTTTGGGAATATTAGGACAATCTCTAAGAAGGTAGTCACCCTTACATAACATGCAAGGGAATTTAGTTTTGTGGGGCTGACTGGAATATTTGTCTATACTAGTTGCATCTGTAGCAATGGTTTCTTGGTTGACCCATTTCTTATTTTTATTCTTCTTCTTCATCCTTTTTGTCTTCTTCTTACCTTCCTGGTTACTAGAATCAAGACTTTGACAAGGTGAAGAGGAAGAAAGGATGAAGAAGCAATTGTTGATGAAGGAAAAGGGTCAATTTTAGGATCAACATGAGGTTGATGTTGTTCAAGTGGAGGAGAACTCGATTGAGAAGTAGTTTGGACATTGAGAACCACAGGAATCGACAACAACCAAAATGGAAAACCAATGTTAAATATGGGGAGGGACAACATTTCCATATAGGGAGCACCAATATTTCCAAAAAAAAAGGACCACGATTCCTCTCATAGGGGTTCCCTTGATTAGTAGACTCTAGAATTATTGACATTAGTCTCAACCTAAGATCCACTAAGAAGTTGTTCCATGGGGAGGATGTTGTTCCACAATTAATTAATTTATTTTGTAAATTACAAACATAGAAAAAACAAATGGGTAACTAGGCATAAATTTTTACAAGGAAACCTTGAACTGCAATATACACCTTGGTGAACTAAGGAATGAACATACATGTAGGCAATCTCGCTGAATGTTGTGTTTAGCGTATCATAGTATACAATGCAGTCATATCGATTACCTATGTTGTAATGCACAACCATTAAATGAGAGCATTCACATATACTTACTAGGTGTGGAGAGCCATCTGATATACCCAAAGGTGCGTGGAGAACGATCTTATGCAATTGTATGTGGAACATGATTTCACCCTCAAATACAACATTGGAAAACAATGACAACTCCTACATTTAACAATGTTGGAACATATCTCTAGCCTATACCTCTATGTGTGTTGTTAAGTTTCAAATACTCGGGTTAAATGAGATGAATTTTAAAGTTGATCTTGAATTATCGTTCAGTTTCAAGGCTCAAAAATCGATGTCACCTAAACACACCTATGATGCAACTAATATGAAAAAAAGAACTCTTTTTAATTTCAATGAAAGTTACCTAGTGTATGGAAGAGGTGCAAACAATTATGCAACAATCAAATATGTAGCCAACAAGAGCTTCCTAACTAGATATTTCAATTTCATTATTCCAATTTAATTGAAAGAATTAAAAGGTTTCAAACCATGCACTGTAACCTATGCACGATTCCCCTGAAAACTATGTCAATGTAATCTATGAACACTTTACTTTCATGTTGTGAAAATGAGAATTATAACTATGAAAATGTGATCTATGCAAGATAATTCTTCAAAACAGAGTTCTCAAAGTGAAATTGGGTGAATATTCCAAAATTTAAAAGAGATTACATTCAAATTTGATTAATATTCATTGTAAAAATGAAAGAAAAAATATGCAATTGCACACTAGGGAGTTACAATTTCACGGACAAAACCTAGATGAAAATGAATGTAGATTTTTCTTTTCAACACAATTTTTGAAATGAAGAAAACTAATATGCAAATTTTCAATTAATGATTCAATTACACTTTTCAGAATGGGGACTAAAACAATAAATCATCTAAGCGATCAGCAATAAACAAAATCATTTGCAAGCGACCAAATGAGAAGAAAAAATTAAAATCAAAACCAATTCTTACCAAAAGAAAACAACACAAATGAAAACTAAATGGAGGATTGAGAGATACCACAAGATACTCAAGACTTAGGGAATTTCAACTAGAAGTAGGCTTATGAAAGAGAGGCTTAGGAACGAAAGAAAAAGTTATGCAAAAATAGGGACCGAAGCTAGTGCACAAGAGGCATCAATGCATTACAATGCTAGTACGGAGTGAGCTTGGGTGAGGTGCAATTCTATGTCAAATGCACAAGGGGTTCGTTAAGTTTGGAAAATAGGGATTGCAAAGAAGGCTCAATGAAATCACTTCCTAGGTTTCTTCCTCGTTGGATGATACAATCAAGTTTAGTTATGGAAGTAATTAAACACAACGAACAAGGAAACCACCATGGTAATACTCCATTCCCCAGTATGATCACCAATTTGTTATAGAGGATTTACAATTTCAAACTAAAGTATATCCATTACATCGGTTGCTATCCTAGAACAATAGAGAGATAAGGGACACAATGATTTTCCTTAAATTAAATAAATGATGGAGTGAGGCCTACCTAGAATCCTTTGCACACTTCGCTCCTTCTTTAGCTTGGATGCTCCAATTCTAGCCTTCAATTCGAAAATTAGAACCTACACAGTGAGACAACACAAACTAAGAAACTGCAAGACCTATGCAGTATCGTCTAAATACTCCATTCAATAGATAAACATGGTATTAAAATATATGAAATAACAACATCACATATAAGAAAATAATGAATCTTTTGCACTAATATAAATGGAAGGAGATTGCAACTATAAGTATAAGTTGATCTTGTAGAAGAGCTCCCCCAAAATATTGACTTGTGCTTTCCTTGACACAATATGCACCTTCAATCACCCAAAATGCATGATATGATGACCACTCACTATAGGAACATAAGGGCATAATTATTCTATAAAATCCAACAACAAACCATATAGAATGTTGGGAATATGTAGAGAAGTAGGGTAAGTTGGGAGTTCTTATCCAATTACCAATCTAAGGTTTGAGATCCACCTTTGATGGAGGGATAAGATCAAAGGATAAGTGGAGAAAACTCAAAATTAGGATAGGATAGGATTTGAATGTTTTATCAAAGCTATGTAGTTAAAACAACTTTTGGAAACTCCTATAAGGGGAAGCTTCCAAAATCCCAATCATTCTCTTGGATTTCTAGAACCAACACAAGTGCAAAGGGGAGAAACATGTTGGTGACCAACACAGGCCACAATGGAGCAACTTGTAGGTGAACACACCCAAGTAGCCTTATCGGGAGCGTTGGTCCTCAACATGTCTCAAATGAAGCAGTTTAGGGATGAAACCGTGGGGCATGAAGGGAACATGCTTAGGGCTTTGTGCAAGATGGTGACAAGGGAGAATATGATGTTGATTGATCCCATTAGGATGCTCACTAATCATACATGACAAAGTCGCCTATAACAGTTGTTACTAGATAATCCTAATTCAAATGAAATTTGTCTTTTATGATGTGAACGTCTTTATCATGATTCACAAGGGCCATCAAGATATCATCTCTCTCTCTCTCTCTCTCTCTCTCTCTCTCGCATGTGCATTTGTTAATTATTTGTTGTTTAAACCAAATTAAATCAACATTTTCAATGTGATGAGACTAGTGATTGGTACATTCGGGTGAAGTTTTACAACATATATCATCTGTATGATTTGGATTTAGTGCATTTTTCGATGTCATTTGCTTGAAATTAACAATGTTTTCGAAAATTTGTATTTTTATTAATGAAAAATGGAATTTATGCTTGAATATGCCTATTTATTACTGACGAGTGACATAAAATATGGAGTAGTAGGCTTCAATAGATTCCATCACCCAATAAATATTTATCCAAGTCTTCGTTTCATTGTTCTTAGTGGTCATTGTATTGTAGCCTAGCTTCAATGTGGATGCTTTCATATTACAAACCCATAACGTTTTACCCGAATGAGATTAATTTGATATCAAAGAACTCAAGTTTTGCAAAAAATGAAATATTCTGAGAAGTGTCATGTAATTTCCTCATAATTTTTTTTCAATTCATGTTAGTTATTATGAACTTTTGTTTGTTTTCATATTAAGATGTAACCAACATGCATTTATGAAAGCCACTATGGTATATGTAATTTTGGACTGACATGCAAGTTAGATCATCTGATGACAAGTCTTTCTTATATTTTTTTAGCCTCTTACCTTTCAAACATACTAGTGGATCCATATCTTAGAGGTGGTCCCCCAACAATTGCACATGTTCAGTCCATTTTGAAACCCACACTGGAAATCACAAAGAATAAACATCAACCAAGAGAACCTATCAGCTCCGAACAAGATTCAAATACTGTTGTTTCAAGAAATAGAAAGGAAAATGCTTCTACATATTGTGATGTTGTTATTTCATCCAAGTATACACAATTATCATTGTGCTAAATGCATCTTATCCATGACATAGTTTGTGAAAATTATAATTTCTATTTTGAGATACATAATAATTTGCAAGGATGAAGTCCTTAAATTAACATATGTAAATATTTTGAAATTTCATTGTTTTGCTCCTATCTAGGATGAAAAGGTCTAGTCAATTAACGGTGAAAGTTTAGCCATGACACCTTTCTTTAAGGCCAGAATTATTGTTAATGTAAATTGTTGTTATTGGATAATATTATACTGATTTAAATTAAAGTTATATTTTATGATATGAAGTGTTTTTTCATGATTCCATCAAGCTATTTATCTCCCTCTCTTTCTCTCACAAACACATGCATGTGCATTTAAGCATTATTTGTTGTTTAAACCCAATTAAATCAACATTTAAGTGTGATCATATTGGTGATTGATACATTCTCGTGAATTTTTAGACCATACCTCATGTGGATGATTTTGATTTAGGTCATTTTTCCATGTCCTTAATCTTGACAATGTTTAAGAAATTTTTGTATTTCTATGGATAAACAATGGACTTTATGTTTGAATTTGTTTGTTTACTACTCATGAATGACATAAAATATGAAGTAATGAAGCAGTCTACTTCAACTAATGCCTTCACCTAGTAAAAATTGGTCCATGGCTCCATTTCATTGTTCTTTGTGGTCATTGTAGCTTAACTTTAATGTGGATTTTTTCATATTAGGAACCAATAAGTTTGTATGAAAATGAGAGCTCTCTCGACTCTTTGAGAATGATGACATGCATTTTTCAATCACCACGTAGTGCTTCTTCTTCTCATATGATATACAAGTTACAAGTAACCCCTTAGAGTAGCACATGTGGACCTTTGGACGTGAATGTCCCATAGTTGCGTGTGGAAAATATAATGTTTTAGGTGCTCCTTGTCTAGCTAACGAAATCTCTTAACTTTTGATCTCCTATGTTAACACCTTACAATGTTTCCTTTGCAACATCTGGTCCAATTATTAGTTATTATTTAACTATTAATAATAAAGTGAAAACATTTATATTAGTTATAAACCACATAGTTTACCACCTACCTTGAGTCACAACTCCATAATTGCAAAATAATCCCACAAATCACATAAATGTTGATAACAAAAAAGAGGTTAATGATTACTTTTTAAATATTTATAATATTTATAATTTACTAAAATATAATCCCATAGTCTAACTTATACACCAAATGGCATTTTCACTACATTTTTTCTAGTTAATTTTAATCCAAATCTTAATGACATTTTTGAAAAACTTGAGTTTAAATTGTTTAATGTATGACCCAAGGGTTTTTCATCATTTTGTACATTGAAAATTATATTTTAAATAAAGAAAAATCACATTTTTACAAAAAAAATATATATATATTACCAAATTTTAATCAATTCTTATTTCTTCTATAACTATACGAAATATAATAATAATTAATTAAAATTTAATATCAATAATTAAAACAAAATTTAAGTCCTTATATTAATCAAACTAATAATTATTGAATAAATAAAATCCATCCAATAAACTTCCAAACATAACCTATATTTTAATATAATAATACTAATAATAATTTTACTATACACTAAAAATAAAAATTTAACATAATAATAATTTCTTATATATTAAAAATAAAAATATTAATTATGATTCAATTAGTAACCAATTGTAAGCGAAACAGTTCCGCTGGATCCGCTGGCAATCCAGTTAATCCACAGCAAATTGAACTAGCCCTTTCAATCACTTTCTAAGCCCAATAGTTCATTTATTATAGTCAGTTAATACATAATAAGCCCAATAGTTCATTTATGATAGCGAGTTAATGCATAAGAAGTTCAACCCATCCTTTAACCTCGAGAATTTAAACCTACACATCCGGACTCAAAATACTTGTTACCTTTATTAAACTAAATTCTACCAGCCATATCTCTACTTAAATAAAATTTAAGCGAGAGTCTAACAGTAAATCCCAGTCTGTGGAGTCCTTATTCTCATTGCCCTATGTTTCACCAAAAAATATAAATATTTGTTATCTGTATTAAACTAAATTCAACCGGCCATATTTCTAGTTAAATAAAATTTAAGTTTCCATACCCTGAGCGTCGAGAGTCTAACCCTAAATCCGGGTGTGTAGAGTCCTTGTTCTCATTGCCCTCCATTTTGTAAGGACGTTTCACCTCCCCAACCCCCTGCCCGCCCACCCCAAAAAAAAATATGAAAGTGACAACGTGTCAAACAAGGGAAAACTAGGTCGCAAACCCTTTTATATATATAATCACATGTAAGATAACCTCTGACTATACATTCTGCACAAACTGTTTCACAAAGAAGCGAGTTAGCTTCTTCAAATGTTTCGAGGTATTGTTGTGAATGGTGCATTGTCTGAATTTTGCACTTCGTCACCAGATACCCCACTTGATTCTTTGTTATTCCATAGAGTTTCTACGCCGCACATTCCTGGGAGAACTAGACCAGCGATTCGAACATGGACCGCGGAGCTATGCGGCATAGCTATTTCAACCTCTCTGGTGGAGACATATCGCAGAGTGCATATGTTCTAGTAGAGATATGACGCACGGTGCTTTCAATCTTTCTTCTGGAGATCGGCAGGACAGTGTTCACGATAGGAGCTCATCTGCTATTCAACCCATGAAGATTGGAGAGGTAGGAAACCCCGTGGCTGCCGATGGTGATGGGATTTCTATTAGTCCGCAACCCTATCAGACAGAGTCCCCTATTGGCCCTGGAGATCATAATGCAAACACTACAGAAGGAGCCTTAAGGAAATACGTAGGTGTGACGCGTCCCACGGGAAAGTGGATTTCTAGGGTTTTTTTATAAATGTCATGAGGACGGAAGGCAAACCCACGTCCATCTGGGAACGTTTCCGACAGCAGAGATGGCTGCGATTGCGTTCGATGCAGCCGTCTTGCTCCTGAGGGGAGACTCAAATGCTAATCGTTTGAACTTTCCAGAATATTCTGCTCACATCAAAAGCATACTAAAAGGCTGTTCTCCTTCAGAAACTGTAAAAAGGCTGTTCTCCTTCAGAAACTGTCGAGAATGTGAAGTATGTAGGGTGGAAGGCTGCAGAGACTCAAATGCTAATCGTTTGAACTTTCCAGAATATTCTGCTCACATCAAAAGCATACTAAAAGGCTGTTCTCCTTCAGAAACTGTCGAGAATGTGAAGTATGTAGGGTGGAAGGCTGCAGAAGAGTTAGCCCCGCTCATTAGTGTGGGTAATAAGGTTCGGGCATTCGAAGTTTCGCCACACGTTATTGTACAGCCGAAGCGGAAGGATCATGGATTACAAGTTTCTGTTGCCATTCGAGATGGTACCTCTACTGCTCCTCCAGCTTTATTGGTCTCTCCCACAAAAGGTATGCGAGGTCAATTTCTTTTGTTTGTCTTTTTTTTTTCACTCTCAAGGATTTGCTTAAACAATGGGTTTAATTATTATTAATATAATTTTTAATGTTTAATTTTCAAAAGTTACATTTATTTTAATAGTTTTTTTTTTTTATTTAAGGTGGGAAAAGGCCTAGAGTATGCTCTAAATTTTTTTGGGACATAACGGTCCAAGAGTGAGAGCCTCCTTACTGAGAGCCCCCTTACTAACCATAAGTTGAGGTTATTCAAGGTGGCCTTCTTTGAGTGAGAGGCTTCCGGGGTTATTAAAGATGGCCATGTTTTACAGTTATTCAAGGTGGCTTGGTTTCTTTTCAATAATAGTGATGAGTGAGCTTGCATTAACCTATAGTAAATAGAGATAATTGCCCTCAATACAACTCAATAAGTTTTCCCACCCTACTAAAATATAATATTTTTAAATATTATATATCCAATTATTATATTTAAATAGAAAATTACACGATTCTTAACATACTCTCCTCTAATAAAATTAAAACCAAAAAGGGTTGAGTATGTATGCCTTTGTAGACTTAAGAGTCAAACATTGAGTGGAAGTGGACCCATTGTCCCACAAACAAGAGGGTGTGATAGACTAATTTAACCTCATAATCTCAATTAATAGTATGTTAAATACTTTCCCATAAAAATATTAATATATATTTATAAAACTACATTGTTTTATTTTATTTTGTTTTGTTTTTGATAAGTATTTATAACAAAATCTTTTTTGGTTTACTTTCAACTATTTCAAACTTTAAAATTAAATTAAAATAATATTTGATATATTTATGTTTGTTTATTTAAGAAAATTATAAATTATTTCATTAAGAATAAACTATATCATTTATAAAATATTTTTTACATAAAATATTTACCCAAAACTAATAACTAGTATATTATATTATAAGATTTATTAGATATATATTATTATAAGATTTATTTAGTTAATTGATTATTTGACTTAAAATTGTAATAAATAATGTTTTTAGATATTTATGATAAAATAATTTAAATATTAAATAAAATAAATTAAATATATTTATATGTCATAGTGAACAGCTTTATGTATATCTTTTTACCTCGGAATATATATATTTTTTTCCTTTGAAAAGAAAATAAATAAATAAAAACAATATTGTGATTCGAGACTCTTCCCAAGATAAACTTAACTATTCTATATTGTTAAAAATGTAATTTCACCTGCCACGTAATTAATTTCTAGCCAAACCATTTAGGAAAACCACCCAAACCTCATTCTACCGCTTTTGCTCAGCAAGTGGTTTTCGTACCAACGCGCCCGATGCAATAAGATTTTTACGCTTGTCCAAATGTACGTCTCCAAAACCACTTTCTACCTGGACGTAAAGTTCGGTAACAAAGGCTCTCCCGATATTGTTATGAACCGTTGATTGCTAGGATGATTGTCCACCCTACGATTATTCCAAAGCTGGGTTGACCACAGCATTCAGGCAGGCCTGCAGGGAATGACATTGTGTAAATTTTTGGGTTGACCGTTTATTTCAGTCAACTAATTAATGTTATTTACTCTAGTTCATAGGATATTGGTAAAGTTTTCAATTTTAATGTTTTTTTCTTACGGAGGTATGGGCATAGGTAAATGTTTTTAATATGTACGGGAGTATGGTCATATATGCAATGTAATTTTCTTTGGTTTTGTAGTTGTATACGCATGGTATGTGTTATGCTTTTGTTTTTGTGTTGACAATTTTTATGTAATGAAGTAGTGAAATGCACAGCAGTGCAAAGAAGTGTATGTAGAAAAATATAGGGGAGCATGTAATAAAATAGGGGAAGCAGTGTGCACATGAAAAACACACACAACAACGTGAATGTAACAATGGACTTCTGAAATGAACTGAAGTTTGCACAACAATTTGAGGGTGAAGGCAAAGAAAAATGAAGATGAAGTTTTGTAATATGCAAAGTGCATAATGTGATTTTTATTTTTATAGCAGTATATGTAAAAGTTGGTTTTACAACAATAAATGTAATTGAGATTTTCACACACCGTATGAGGGTGAAGGCAAAGAAAAATGAAGATGAAGTTTTGTAATATGCAAAGTGCATAATGTGATTTTTATTTTTATAGCAGTATATGTAAAAGTTTGTTTTACAACAATAAATGTAATTGAGATTTTCACACACCGTAGAATCTCAGGAGGAGACAGAGTAACTTTTGTTATTGAATTTCTTTTGGTGAATCCCTCTGAGTGAAAGAGGATGAATTTTGTATCAGTCTTTTATTATGAATATAAAGGCTTTTATGGGTGTGTAATACTCTATTCTCAGAAATATTTTAAGCTTCCCTGTGTTAAAGATCCCGGACAAAAACAGAGCATTGTCTTTGTGTGCAGTTTGTTTGTTTGTTTTTGGGATTTTACGAGAAAAATCCCCAACAGTGGTATCAGAGCAAGGTTTAGGCTCTTTGAAGGTGTCAAAGAAGCTGAAGGGAGGAGTTTTTTGTTGCAGCAGTAAACCTTCTGCAGCAAAGTGAAGACTCAGTGAAGAGGATCCAGGTATTTCTCAAATTAGTTTCTTGTGTTACAGCTGAAAAAATAGTGAGTTTTCTTAAAAAAAAGAATCACAGTCAGTTATTTGAATCATAGTTAAAGAGTGCTAGAATGACCAGCACCACCACGAGCATGGGTATGTTTAATTCTCAATTCCCACAGTTCAATGGGAAAAACTATGACTATTGGGCAATAACCATGAGAGCCATGTTTGCCTATCAAGAATTATGGGAACTTGTTGAAGATGCTTTTGAAGAACCAGCAGATGAAAATGAGGTTAATAGGTTAACTCAGGCAGAGAAAGATCTGCTGAAGAGCAATAGGAAAAAGGACTCAAAAGCCCGTGTATTTTTGTATCAAGCAGTGGACCAGAGTGTGTTTCGAAGGATAACAGTAGCTAAGACATCCAAAGAAGCATGGAAAACCCTCAAGATAGCCTATCAAGGCATGGAGAAAGTGAAAACAGCAAAACTACAGTTACTGAGGAGAGATTTTGAAAATCTTTGCATGAAGGACTTAGATAACATTGACTCATTCTTCATACATGTGATTGGTTTGGTCACACAAATGAGGACTCATGGAGAAGTTCTTGAAGAAAGGAGGATTTTGGAGAAACTTTTGAGGGTCCTACCCTCAAAGTTTGATGTGATTGTCACCACCATATAAGAGACAAAGGATCTCTCAAACTTTTCAGTTGATGAACTTCATGCATCATTGGTAACACATGAATAGAGGTTGAGTAGAAATGAAAACTCATCTCTAGAACAAGCCTTCAAGACCCAGATGCCTTTTGGAAGAGGAAGAGGTCAAGGCAGAGGAAATAAGAGAGGAAGAGGCATAAGCCAAAATAGAGGTGGAAGGAACAGTCTACGAAATGCTCAAGGAAGAGGCAGCAATCCAAATCAAAACCAAGGCTATGGCAGCAGCCAACAAAGAGGACAACAACATGCGGAACGACAAAGGTATGATAAATCCAATGTCCAATGTTATTATTGCAGAAAATATAGGCACTATGCC
Organism: Pinus taeda; assembly: GCA_000404065.3. Classification (NCBI taxonomy): domain Eukaryota; kingdom Viridiplantae; phylum Streptophyta; class Pinopsida; order Pinales; family Pinaceae; genus Pinus; species Pinus taeda. Next base: position 293,920 of record APFE031113683.1, read on the forward strand.
AGTGAATGTAGGAAGAAGCAACATGATATGGGTAATAGACCAAATGCAAATGTCATTAGAGAAAACAATAGTCAAGATAATGTGTTGTTACCTTGTAACATGGCTAAAACAAATAGTGAAGACATATGGTTTTTAGACTCAGGTTGTAGCAACCATATGACAAGAAACATAACTTTGTTTTCTGCTTTAGATCAAAATGTGAAATCAGAAGTCACTCTTGGGACTGATAGCAAAATTTATGTTACGGGAAAAGGAAAAGTCAAAATATTTACAAAGAAGGGTGAAAAGAAAACCATAGCAGAGGTCTACTATGTCCCTGGAATGAGATGTAACCTCTTGAGTATTGGACAACTTGTCCATAAGGGTTACAATGTTTATTTTGTGAATGATGTATGCACCATCATGGATAGCGCACCTAGCAAACGATGCATTGCTGAAGTGAAGATGACAAAGAACAGAATGTTCCCTCTTATAATTAGAGCAGATTTGAAAAACAAAGAAGTTATTGCACCAGTTACCCAAGAGGCTTACCAAAGCGTGCCAAAGGATGAAAATTGGTTGTGGCACTTGAGGTTTGGACATCTCAACTTTGGAGGTCTTAATTTGTTGAGCATAAAAGGAATGGTAAGAGGATTACCATTGATAGAGAAACTGGACAGCCTTTGTGAAGGTTGTATATTGGGGAAACAACACAGAGAAAGTTTTCATTCAGGGAAAAGCATAAGGGCAAAGGCACCCTTAGAGATTGTCCACTCAGATGTATGTGGACCGATGCAAACTCCATCATTAGCAGGCAACCAATATTTTCTAACATTCATTGATGATTTT